>SCLG01000313.1:75893-88465 GCA_004367875.1 Oikopleura albicans | reverse complement strand
AAAAAAAAAACATTCAGCTGTTTTCTCGAATTATTTTATCAATAACACGGATGTCATAATGATATTTCGAGACTTTGAACATTTCTTCTGTTATCTTAACAAAGATAAGCTTTACATTAGGGATATCATAATGTTGTGTTGTGAGTGTAGTTAAAAGCTGTTACACAAAAAGTCGAACAAAAATCGAACTAAAAAAAAATTCGAAGTACTTTTAGATGATTTTAAGTATTTTTATATGCAATTGTATATTATTTATGTAAGTAAGTTAGGTAGATTTTTGTTGTCCGATTACCCTTATGAATAACTTTTTATGCTATTTTTATTATATTAAATTTTATTATTATTATTATATTATTTACAATAAATAATTAGGTGTCCACTCGAAGTTGCATGATTTAAAAATATGCCTACTTGTCACTTTTATGAGCTTTTTTGTCATTAACCAAAGACCTCATTTTTTATTTTTGTTTTATTCGACTCGATTTCATAAGATGGGCACCTTATTTCACTTTGCGACATTTGAGTTTTTCCGTTTGAACACCCTAACTCAACCAAACCAATATAGATTATCAAGATGAAGAACGCACGAATATTTTTTTTTTTCGTTTTATTAAACCTACATAACATTCGGTAACGTTTGATAATTATGTTTTAAAAACTATTTGAAGTATAAACAATAGCACCGGAGACTTTATTAATTACGGCCTCAAATCACCAACAAGCGGAAAACGTGGATTTCAAACGAAAAAAAAATGACAAAAAATGACAAAATGTTGAATATTAAATTAAGTGAGTCAAAAAGGAGAAAAATAGTGTGTTCGTTGAATTTGTAAAATAAGCATACAGTCTGGATTTTTTCTTTTCAACTCAAAAAGAGAACAAAATTATGTTCCGTCTTCTAAAACTCCTGCGTCACGATTTGAATGAATTAAATATTAGGAGATTTATGGTAGATTTAGAATCATTCCATTAATCTCATCTAGGACATTCACGGATCACCGCATAATTCAATAAAATAATAATTTCAACCAATATCTTGTAACAAATTATTATGAAAAAAACATGCAGCACATTATTCTAGGAATATGGTAAATTGGTGTTAACACCTGCGGGACCCTTTTTAAATGTCCTGTTGCGCTCCGAAAGTGCCATATAGCACTGATGTTTGAAATTTAAAGATTAGACACTGTCTAGCTTTTCCAATAAGTCTAAACAAAATGATAGTGTGCCTTTCAAATAGGTACTGAAATCATTAAACAGGGTCATTTTGGCGTATAAGAGGTATACAAGTAGTAAAAACCGTAACCGGATGTCAATTGTTGGTTTATGTCGAGCTATTAGCGAAATAATTGAAAATAGTGCCGTATGGCACTGTCGTGAATCACGACTCGTGATCACACCAGTTAAGGATGACTAGGTCGCATTGTTTACTACTACATAATGTAATAGCTGACAACTAGAAAAGGTTATTCTGAAACTGGGAAGTACAAACAAAATTCACTCAATTTATTCCCATCCTTCACTCCAATGCTTAACATTGTTTCTTGTGCCATTTTATGGCACGGAAAAGTTTTTTTATAAGTTTTGAGAAAAATGCGGTACAATGTCCTTTTTATTTTGTTCTCAACTCCGAAGGGTCACAAGTGGCATATAATCCTTAGGGGTCACTTAGTCCAAATTTGGACTAGACGCATTTATGACCATGTAAAGACGAAAAAATATCAATTCTGTTTTATGTTTTTTTTCTGATACAATTTAATTATACCCGTGTATCAGCGATTTTCGAGTAAGCCCGGTTTATTATCATTGTTATTCCATTTAGGGGGTTTAGTCCAAATTTGGACAAAGTGACCCCTGGGAGTTAAGTTATCTACAAAACGAAAAACAACCTATGTAAAACGTGTCCGAGTTTTTATCATTCATTCTGTGCGTGCCCACAGATATAACGTTTTTTTCCAATCTAATCCTAAGAAGAAAAAAAATAAGCAATGGACAGGTCAAATTTTCGAAAAAAAACTGTTTTGGCCTTGATTTTCCAAAAATATTAAAAGCTAACTTTTCGAGGCGAACATTTTGGCGAAAACAGTTTTTTTTCGAAAATTTGACCTGTCCATGGCTTATTTTTTTTTCTTCTAACACTTATACAATGATGAACCTCCTTCAGTGAATTGCAAATACAAATGCACAAATGAATATCTATTAGATTTAATGCAATTGAATTCAGACTAAAAATAATCAAACGACACTGTGTGGGCAAACACGCAGGTTTCCGACTGATAAATATTATTTACTTTGAAAAATTATAGATGTCAAGACGTGCTTTTATAAAAAACGCCATCAAACGATTTTGGATCAATTATATTGGCGAACTTTATGGGTTAACTAGTTATTTCAGTTTCTGAAATAATAAATGTGCCTTCCATAGAACGTGTGCCATATGACACATTGATTAAAAAGTTCTATTAAATTTTTTAAATAAACCTATTATTTATTAGAAACCCACAGTTAATGTTTCATTGTAATTACGTCCGAAATTTATTTTGAACTTAAATACAAAAACTAAGGTCGCTAGTTTCCGAAATAAGTTTTAAAATATTTACCGGTATAAGCAAATTCTCACTGCTTTTTTAATTATCTGTGAATATTGACTGTTTAATAAACACTCGAAAAAAAAACTAAAGAATTTACTCGGCATTAGAACTCATTAGTGCAAAAGTTGAAAGTTCGTTTTCGGCACTAAACTGCCAATTAAATACTTAAAGAAAACGCACCGAGAATATTTTTGCCCTTTAAATACGTTTCAGAAAACGTAATTAACATTTCGAATTATTCCATGATATTTGAAATGTTTTTTTTTCTGATTTTTATTTAACAAGTTTTTTGGTGATTATCAAAAATATTGTCTACCCCTGCTCCTTTATCGGGTGAAAACCCGTTATCTGGTGAAACTTTAATACTACTTGTATAAACCATTAAAAAACTATTAATCGAAATTTCAGTGAAAATAAACATTGTCTTTTTCGAGTTTTGTTTTCGAAAAATAATTACCGTGTTCTCATGACGTTAAATGATCCGGTAGGAGTAAACCTACACTTAACTTTGACCCTTGTTTTCCCACTAAAAAGCGCAAATTATTTCATTATGTTATTTTCCAACTGTAATATATATTTTTACATTTTAACACAACAATTGGTGTCAGAGATATTTTGTAGATTCTTTGTGCGAATGGATCTTTTTTGATATTCTACCCTCTAGCGCTGATATGATTTATACGGGGGTAAACACTTTTTTATATTATATGTATATCGTGTTCATACTTTCGATTGGTCTTATCAGTTCTTTGTCAAAATAATAACCACCGGGGTCATCATCTCAAGGTCATTTCTCAAAATCGATTCAAACTTCTGGACAAAAAATGATAAAATAATATGGGTTTTTAGCCTATTGGTTTCATTTGTGTGTCACAAGTACCAGCAAAAAAATTCCAATCAACTGTTTTTTATACAACAATGCTTACATAACTATACTTCAGCCTACTTGATTTTGTACTAAAAATATAAAAAAGAAGTATGTTTAGTGTTTCATTCATTTGAAGTACCAAAAATGCATTCGTTTCATAAGAAGCATGTGGTTCATATATTATATAACATACTGCCGGCGTAAATTGTTTTCTCTTTATATGTCTCTTGAAGTGTTTTTTTTTCTTTCTCTTTTGTTGCTAAATAAAAATAGTTTTTTCCGTGTTTTAAGGATATATTAAACGATGAATGCGTTTGAGAGCGTTTTTGGGAGGAGGTGCAATTTTGGTGGGGGTGCATGAAAGTCAATGTTGAAATTGGAGGAGGTAAAATACCAACGCGAATCAAACAGACCCGAAATGCAAACTCGGCCCTTTGTAATCGTTTTTTTTTGCTTTGTTTCTTTTTAATTATTTTGGGTCATGATTTTTTTTTTAACTTTCTAACAAAAAAAAATATATATATATACCAAAAATCTAGTCACGGAACGATACTTTTTTTATAAATTATAAAACGATGACGAAGCAAACTATTTTTTTAGTAATCAATGATAGTTGGCGCCTGTTATGGGCAGATTATTCCAATTATCACCGGTATAAGAGACTATCTGGTGATAAACCGTTAAACGTTTTGCTTTTTTTATCACAACAAAAACTTCCCAGGGATGCGAGGTACGCGTTGGGCTCGATTATTATGATAAGTCTTAGATTATTTCATTTTGAAATACAAGTTGTTGTTAATCATACAACAAACATATTGTAAACTTTCAGCTACAGACTAAAATTGGCACTTTCACCATCTCTTAACGCGTCCCGCTAAAAATAAAGTTGTGATTAATAATCGGACATTCGAGACTTCTGGGCGGAATGAAAGCCTTTCACATTTTTCACTGATATTTTGGAAAATTTTCATCGTCTTTTTAGAATCTACTGCGGGTACTCATTTAAATTACATATTAAAATTACATGTATAATAAAAAAGACAACAACTAATTAAAGCCGCGTTCTAACCGTATTGTTTCTGCTTTGTGATTGGTTTGCGTCCTTCGCACGTGACGTTCCGCCAATCACAAGTAAGATACTGTTGGGGTTCCTCAACCAAAACATAACACTTTGAATAAATTTTCAAAAAAAAAGGAAAGAAGCAGTTAAAAACTTCCATTTAAAACAAACGTATTATTTATGATATCAAATCTAAGAACCACGTTATACTTTTCTGGCGTGGCAATAAACTACAGTATAGTCTATAATTTATATTAAAATTTACTTTTGGCGAATTAATATTAACTCCCAAATGAATACTTAGTATTCAATACTATCACGTTGAGGAAAATTCCTGATAATTATCAAAAAACAACGGCTTAAAAATAATACAGTTTGCCCTTTTGAAGCCTATATTTGCAAAACAACAACACTAATTGGTTACTATTATCAATGTCCCCTGGTAGTTAAGCATAGACTCTATGCCATAGAGTGGACGCGTCCGGACGGTAAACTTATTTCATAGTGAATGTATCAAAGAGAACTCCCAAAACATAAGGATTTTTTTTCGTTTCGAGTGCTAGCAAATGTGGAAAATACAGATATTATATGATGTTCCAAAAATATGCAATAAGAATATGTATTTTCAAACATATTGAAATCGAGGCTAATTTGAAGAAGATCTCGCAAAATTCTGAACTGTGAAGCTCCGATTTAGGATAATGAGGCAATATCCAAATATTCACACGCAAGTTCGCCCTTACTGTAAATTCACTAAATGAAGCAAATTCGAAAAAAAAATAAAATTATTAATTTGATATTTCCACCATGGATCAAGTATTTCTAAATAGACAAAACTTATGGTGCCGAAGCCGAAGTCGATACACATTTGAAAAAACTTTGTTCCTGAAGTTAGTGATATACAAAATATCCACGTCTCCACATGTAATTTGAACATAATTATTTCGTAGTTCTCTAGGGCACACCAATTTCTAACCCTCTATGTTTTGCCAAGAAAGAGCGGAAAAAAGGTTGTTTTTTTCTATTTTGTGAATGAAAGAAAATTTGTTACCGTCTAATCATATTCACTTTAGAATAAATTATTGTTGAGAAAGCAATATAATGCACCATAAAATTGATTTTAATCAAGCATATTTATATTATGCTTCACGCTTTTCTTATTATTGCTGCCGTTATACTTTTCGAAAACCAAAAATGAGCAGATTTGTGACGTTGAAATGTTTAGACTTACAATCTAACTATGGGATTTATACACGAAGTCATGCTCTTTATTTTTATTAGGGTTGTTGACTAATTTTTTCTTTTTTGTAAATAACTATTATAGTCCTCCTGGGCCCATTATCTACACACCTGCGCTGGTATGTTGCCACCCGTTATCTTGTAGATTTTCCAATTTTTCAGGAGTACATTTTTATATATCTTTGAGTATACAGTGTATCTTTATCTTTTTCAGGAGTATATATTTACGTGTTAAGCACTGTGCGGTTATGTGTTAAACACTGCGTGATTTCCTCGTTCGTTCCAATATCTGGCATTTTTTATTTAGAAAGTTGCAAGATAACGGCGCAGTGGTTTATAAGATTAACGAACTTGGGAACCGAACTAAAATTTCGCATACATTTTTGTCTATCCAATCAAAGTCTATAAGCTAATTTTATGAAAGTTACACCCAAGACCGCACACCAGTCGAATGATACCCGTTATAACACCGACGAGCCCTCAACATGCTAGTGTTATTTCGTTTGTGTAGCACCGCCGGCTTGGTCTGTCATTTCTGACTAGATCATCGTATAATAAATACAAAGGCAGTTCTGTAATGCCGGCCGGTTATATTTTAAGAATATCCAATAATATTTTTATAAAACATTCCAAATTTAATCCCCAGGAGACCATTTGTTGGCCAAATTTACGATTTGTGCGGAAATATCACTGAAAAAATCAACTGCAAGCGAGTCCGCTGTTTTTTGTCTAAAATCCTTTGATATTAATGAAAAAACTTTGAAAACTCATCAAGTTGACAACATTGAGTGTGGCAATTTTTTGTCTTTCCTATGTTCTCACAATTTTTGCCCTACTAAGCCACTCAAGGGCGTTTTACTAAAATTGTTGGGATTTTATCCGAAAAAAGGATGAAATCCACTTTGAACGAGTTATCTGTTTTTGCCCATAAATCCTTACATTTTACTCTAAAAAGCTCACCGGGTTAAATTTATTGAATGTAGCAATTTTTCGTCTTTCCTATATTTCCAGATATCTCGCCCTACTAAGCCGGTAGGAGGCATTTTACAAACAAAATTGTGTTTTTTTTTTCGAAAAAAGTGGTGGAAGAGGTGTTCTTGCGAGCTCAATTCAGAAAGTTCGACTTTCCCAAAATTTACGTGTCGTAGTTTTGGGAATCGCAATTAACCTCTTAGTTTACCTGGTCAAAACAAACCGAGGTTTTTCGAACTCGATGAAAAATGAGAGCCATTTAAAGTCCGCAAAACACACTGTGTGTAGCACCGGCGCGCCGCTGTGCATCAGGGTTAAGATGGTTGAAAATTTCAACTTGAAATCATCACTTCAGTTTTGCGGATTCATCGCGTTGAAAAATCATGATTAATCCATTTACGCTGATAGCCAATCTACTTATCCACTGATCTACTGACTAGCTATGAGCGGCGAATTAATACGACCTTTTTTGTTTTAAATTCGTCTATTTTTAAGCCGGGTTGACTATCGCGGAAACGACGTTAACATAAATGATCATCATAGGCGGTGCCGACACCTTTATTACTTTCAGTACAAAGTAGGAAATACAAATTCCCGACAAGCAGGAAAAATGGCCGAGTAAACCCATTCGCGGGTATAAACTAACAGCACAAGTGGCCTGATAAGCCCCCAGTGCGTGGGCGGGATAGGCAAAAAAACTTTTCGGAAAAAAATGGCCTGATAAGCGCACGAGCGGGCAAAGTGGCCTAATAAACCCTCAGGCGGTGTACATACTATTTTACTTCACTGGCTTACTTTCACTCGATGAGATATTTGCTCGGGTGGAATTTGAACAATACTTTTCTGGTTTTGTTGCATAAAAATGGAAACGAAAAACTCTCCCGATAAAACGTCGGACTCCATAATAAAACTTTCAATTTGGAACTAACCGCCCACTTCGCCTCAACCGCCACTCTCAGCGATCAGCTGCGCCGCGCCGGGGATTAGGCATCGGAACTCAGCCCTGGTTTAACACAGTTACTTTGAGTCATAGTCTCATAGGCTGTACAAGTGTATACGCTTTAGTATATAACAGATACAATAGTTGAAAAAAAAAAATTGTGACTCCTGTGCAACGTAACGGATAATGCTGTGTGATGGAGGATTAAATTAAAAAAATATTTTCGGATCAAATAGTAGTTTAATTATCTGTTTCTCATGTGAATTATCAAGCCAACACAGATATCAAAAGCATGGAGAAGCTGGTATCCGGTTGTTTTTCTTGTTGTCTAAATTGTAGAGTCTTAAACGAAGTTGTCTGTAACTTTAAGTTTCTGTCTTACAAAAAACTAAGTATTATTGATTCAATAATTTGTTGAACATATCATATGATATCGACCATTTTTACGGTCCATATTATAATCGTAATATAATCAGATTATCAGCTTCATATATTCTTATAAGAACCTGGTTATTTTATGTGAATCTGTTTATGGATCTATGGAAGGTCCGGCAAGATCTAAGGTTTTATTCGCAAAAAAAATTGGACGGCTTTTTATCCCATCAAAATAAAATAAAAAAGACTTTTGCGCATAGAAAAACTTTTTTCTGAATCTCACATATCTGATGCAGCTTAGTAGATAATCTATTGTAATTTACAATCGCGAAATAAAATTGAAAAGGGAAACAAGTTGTAGCGCTAGAGCGCATTTTGT
This sequence comes from Oikopleura albicans, assembly GCA_004367875.1. Lineage (NCBI taxonomy): Eukaryota > Metazoa > Chordata > Appendicularia > Copelata > Oikopleuridae > Oikopleura > Oikopleura albicans. The sequence goes on along the minus strand of SCLG01000313.1, from coordinate 80,041 downwards.
AGGCCCACAAAGATAAAAAAAGGGAGGCTCAGTGGTGACTTCATGTGATATCGGTAATTGCCAACTTGTAGAGGAAGGTCTGAAATGTGGAATTGACAAAGTTTCATATTTAAAAAAACGTACGAATTCTCGTCCAGCGACGGCTCAATTTCATCTTATCATTGTGATAAATATGACGTATTTTTTAGTAAAATTTGCTGGACTGTCTAATAAAGCAAAAACCTCATATGGGGCATATTTCAATTTTCGTTTTACCACATTGTGTGACTGCACAAAAAAAAACGATGAAAATATCAATTCCTCACTCGATTTCAGCTTAGAAACCCTTAAGGGCCCCATTCAAAAATGAGAAATGAAAAAAATTCTGTGTCGCTCGGAGCTAAAAAATAAGCAAAATTCCAGCGATGCTATCAAGCCATTGAATTTTATTTTTTTTTAAACGTTTTATGCTACATTTATGGTTATTTTAATATATTATACAAATGATGTGCCCGAATTTAAAATAAGTGATGATTCCCGTTGAATCACTTTTAATGCGATTCATTCACGACCTACTCAATTCATAGTCAAAAAGCCCTTTTGTGTTACGAATAAAGCAGGTCATTTATAAAAAAAAACGCGTTTAACGATATATCTTGTTTGTCCCCTTTTTCATCTACGGTTCAAAAAAATCACAAATCTAACAAAATACAATTTAATAATAATCGAGTGTTCCGGAAGACTGGTTTTTGTACTCACGAGTACCGCACAGGGCCCTTCATCAACTCAAGCTCTCATTACCACCTTATTTCTTTTTACACAAAAGAATTTTGAATACAACAGAAACAACAAAACTTATATAAATGGATATAATAAAGAAAAGGCCATAATAATTTATAGCATTCGGGTCAAGTTTAAAACTCGATAAAAAATACCTCTTGCTTTGACTTTAGGCGGTGTCGAGTAAATAGAGAACATTTAAAGTTTTTTTTTGTCTTTTTTTCTTTTGCTCTTTTTTGGTGATCATGTGATCAAAATTCAAAGTCAAAACTAGAAAGCGACACACGAGAGAATAAAAATCGATCTTGCTAAAACTCAAAAAAAAAAACTGCCAAACTTCCGAACCACTTTTTACTGTCGCAAAAAAGCGACAAAAATTTAAATTTGCCATTTTACGATGAAACATGGTATTAGAGACCGAATCAAATTTTAAAGATTTACGAGTCATCACACGAGTGAATCGGCTAATTTAGAGAAACACACGAATACAAAAAAAGTTTTTTTATTCATTATTTCTTTTTTTTAAATGGTCAAAATGTTTATATTTTTGGTTTATTTTTTGTCCGCTGTGCTGAGCCAATGTCCGCACGGATTTGAGGAAAGTAGTGATGGATCTTGCGTGGACATAGATGAGTGCCAAGATGTGGTTTTGAAAAAAAAGTTTTATTAAGTATAAATTATAATATGTTTGTTTTACTATTTTGCGGCTAAAACACATTAGAAATTTCATCTACAGGTTTCCTTTTCTTACGCATTTTTTTCGTGTTTTTTTAAATTTTGAAAAACAGTTGTGAAGAAAGTCATATTGAGGTTTCAAGTTGAAAGCAAAGTCCCCAAAATCATGTTTTTTGGGATAAAAATCTATAAAATAATATATTTTTTCTTTAGGGGATTAGAATGTCTTATGATGTTTTGAAAATCATTTAAGATCTTGTGTTATTTTACCCTTAAGATTTTATAGCCGACCCATGTAAAACGACGTTAGTATAAAAAAGGTCACAAGACACTATTGTGGACTGAATATAAGACCTTATAACCCATAATTTTTTCATGACCAAAGATTAGAGGATGATTTCTTCGGTTTCAGCACAAATAGCCCCAAATGCAACGAAGCAAAGCATCTCGTCTGTGTTAATACGATTGGCTCATTCAAATGCGAATGCCGCTCTGGATTTGAGCTTGACTTTTTATTCGATCGCGACTGTGAGGCAGAGATGTAAAAGTTCTGTTTTTTTCGAATAAAATGCAATTTCTTCAAAAGAACTAAATAAGCCAAGATCACCGTTGTGAGCTAATTTTCTAGTAGAAGACCGGACAGAACGGACGTTTAGAACTTTAATTTAATATTGAACTTTATTTTAATATTGTTGTTTGCGTTCGGCGCGTTTTCATCTCGAGAACGAACTAGAACGCGTTCGAACGTAAAAAAACGTAAAAGAGAGAAATTTAAAAAAAAACGCAGCTTTGAGTTAAAATAACCCCCTAACTAGTTAAAGATAACTAACCCCTAACTAGTTAAAGATAAAATAGTTTTGTTAGGATAAGTGGAAATCGTGATACGTTTTGGTTCGAAAAGTGTTAGGATAACCCAGTTTTGTTAAGATACTGGTTAGGGGCGTACGAAGATCGTATTAACCCCTAGCACCTTATTTTAATAGTTGGGTTAAATAACATTTTTTAGACCGAAACGTATCGCGATTTCCATTTATCTTACCAATTGCCCTGCCCAATTATGTTAACAAAATTCAATTATCTTGACACTTTTTCACCATTTTTAGTGATAAGTTAACTGGTTAGATGGTTATTTTGAAAATTAGGAGAGAACTTTTAGATCTCTGATTGTGAGGAAATTAATGAGTGTGTTCGGGACAATCCTTGTGATCACGAATGTACGAATACCGAGGGGTCATTTCACTGCAAGTGTCGCGACGGTTATCAACTTGTCGAAAATACGAAATGTGTCGAAATTAACGAATGCCAAAATGACAACGGCGGATGTGACCACACCTGCCTAAACAATGACGGCGATTTTGAATGTTCGTGCGAGGAAGGTTAGTCGTAATCTCGACGTTTTTTTTGTCTTGTTTTGTTTATATTTTTTATTGACAGACGCACGTAACTTTGTAAAAAAATAATTACACCGGATTCAGTCTAATATTTCTTCCTGGTATTTCGATTTTTCCCGCTCCAGCTCTAATGTTTCACTTTTTTGTTGGAAAAAAAATCCGGCCTTTCCGCCTACGACTTGTGTTTTTCATAATTTATCAAGGGTCATCAAGAGTTTCTAGAAAATTAAAAAAAAAATCCCAAAAAACTTAGAATTAATTCTCAGACATTTAAGAAATTTCCCCAAAAATGTATGAAAAATTCCGAGATATTCCCGTCGAAAGCCTTATTTTTTTCTTTGCTACGCACTGCGCTCTAATGTTTTATGTTTGACCGTTAATGCTCTGTTTGTTTATCTATTTTTTGAATTTTGTGTGAAACAATAAAATTAGTCGGCTATTGGAACATTAACAAATAGGGATATATATATAAGGATAGCTCACCGGGAGTTATTAATTTTAAACCGACAATAATTGTGAAACCGAAAATTGTGATTTTAGTTATACGGTTTATATTTATATAAGCGGTTTACTTATACCTATATTTTCATTCAAAATATCGATCAAACTCTCTAGGATTAACGTAAGTCCGCAGACGCTTGGGAAAATAATTTTGTTATTAAAAATTAACAATACTGATAAATGGCACTATTCGAAATTACAAATTACAGTATCTTGCGCATTTCTATTTTATAGAAATGCCGTTAGTTGCCGGAAAAGTGCAGTATAGTTAATTCGCCCCGTACGAGTCAGTCATGATAAATTTCTGGAAAAATTCCGATTTTTCTGTAATTTTTTTTTCAAAACGCCTACGCACTGCGACGTTATCTTTATACTAACCATTATTTATTTTTTGTCCTTTTGTTTTTGAAAGATAAAGGCGCATCTGGTTTAATTCATTTTTAGTAGACGTACGCGGCCACAGCGGCATAATGCGAAATTTTCGCGGAAAAAGTTTCTCGCTAAGAAAGTTTTTTGCCGAAATTCCACGAATTACGTTAACCGCGAAAAACCACAAATGGCAGCAATAATATTCCTGCAATATGCTCTGAAGAAGCATTTCTAGGAAAACGTACGGGTTAACAACGTCGGTATTTTTTGTTAATTGTCCGATCAAGGTCACTTTTAAACGCCTTTTATCGTAGTGCAGATGCATCTCATATTGATTGGTGATATAAATGTATTATAAACTTAAATCCATTGAAATATTGATAAAAATACAAAACAATTATTGATAAGATGTTTATTTCAATTACACTGCTTAAGGGGTTATCCGGCCACTTT
>SCLG01000313.1:48854-75830 GCA_004367875.1 Oikopleura albicans | reverse complement strand
AAAGTGGCCGGATAACCCCTTAAGCAGTGTAATGGGATACTGCCAAGACACCGTCTGTATTACGATAAAGTCCAAACTGAATAACGTGTAAATTACACATGTAACATGTGACATGTTGATGAATACAAAACATATTATATACATTGTAGTACATTTATGAATAAAGTAGCACATGAAGAAACATGAATCGGTCTACCGTTTGTCGAGAGTAGGCAATCAGAACCAACTTTTATTTTTTTTCTTTTTTTTTATTTTTTTGGTTCAGGTTGCTCCCGCGCGCATCCAGAACCAAAAAAATACTTTTTTTTTGTTTCTTGGTTCGGATTGACGCCGACGTCAATGAGAACCAAGTGCGAAAAAAATCATAAAAATTATTATGCATAAAATTTAACAATATGATATATACGATAACATAAATGGATTCGTTACATGGAGACGAATCCAACGGTATAATTTTCANTAAATTGTCGGGAATAACTACTACTACGTATATAAATCATCAAAAAGGCCATTTTTTGGCTTAGAAAACCCAATAACCCAAATAGGTATTTGGCCTGTTGCTCCTTCTTAATAAAATATGAATCATATAATAATTCATATTACATAAGTTATAAGAGCCTGAGCGTGGGGCAACGATAAGAACATAGGCGAATCAATTGGAATTTTTTGTGAAAAAAAGAGTTTGCTCAGTGGAAAATGCTGAATCTTATGCCGCATAGGCTATGCGCAAACTTTCAAAGTGATCTCAGGACCACCAATTTCAAACGCGGGCACCCTAGTTAATAGACTATATTAAATTGATAGATTCTCGACTCTGAAACAAGTACTGTATCCCTTATCAATCATTTTTGGGATAAAAGAAGAGCCTTACCGGGCCCTCGCAAATCCGTTTTTAGTTGTTTATTATCTGAATTTCACACAAATCAAAACGCTTCTCGTTAAACAATAATAGTACTCTAGCCTGGACCCAAACATTATTGATTTGGTACGTTTTCGGACTTGTTATCTTTCCTCACATTTATTGATTTCGGCGCAGTAAAAATATAATTTCCTTCACGGAGGGTTAAGACTTGTCAGTATTTTTGTAGTTAACGTAATAGTAAAAACGGCCAATAAATCATATAAAAGTGTGTGACAAGTCAATATATCTATTAAACCGGATTTAATTGCCACCATTTAATAATTGTACGAACATCCAGACGGAAGTCACGCGGTAAAGCGTGTGGTGGTTAAAATTTCAGCCAAAAAATTACGAGATTTAACTAGGGAATCCGCGGTTTGAGGAAAAATCAATACCAGAAAAAGTTTATAATATAAAAAAAATCAGATTATACGTTTTTTGCTGAATTAGATGAGAAAACTTTCAAAATGATCTAAAGACTCCCATTTTAATCGCGGACACCCTAAATTTAACCCTTAGTAAAACCCATAGTGTGGAAGTTATATTGGGGCCGTATTGGTCACGTTTTACGTAGGCAAATTCAAAGTGGCAAATGGAGTTTACGGATGGAATTCATATATTTTATTATTAAATTTTGCCATCAGGGTAGTTTAAAATGACAAGTTGTAGATGTTATTGGTTAGTTTTAGCGTGTTTGAATTATTAATGTAAATTATAGGATACATATTGATGCGCGACGGTAAGAGTTGTTACGATATCAATGAATGTCTTGACGGTCAACATCAATGTGGCGAAGTTTGCGTCAATGATCCGCCTGGGAGTTATTCATGCGATTGTCCTCGTGGATATCAATTAGATGATGACGGTTTTTCGTGCGTTGATAAAGATGAGGTTTGTCAAATTTATTAATTTTTCCATACTTGGAATTTGAACCACATTTAAATGGCAAAAAATTTGTACGGTTAATTATATTCGTTGCCTTTGATCAAAAATTTCTACCAAAAATGACGTCGAACAAATCTTGGTCGAACAATCATTATAAACAACTTTTTGTTCGACTTAACTTGTCCACGCATTTTTCGGGAATAACTGTCCACACGAACATTTGATTTTGAGTTCATTTTTCATCCTCTAGATGGCATGACTCATAACTTATGAAAGTTAGAATCAAGAAAGAGTTATCAATTGCTTTAAAAATAAGGAACACATATTGTTTATATTATTAATGACGCGGATGTCGTAGTAATTTACAAACGAGTTTTTTTGTTGTAAACACATTCGCAGCAAATACATCTAGCATACTCAAAAACGATTGTGGAATATGTGGTAATTCATCAGCCGTAATAACATCGAATTATTTTTTCTATAAAATTTTGATTGATCTCATAAAAATGCCGCAAACATCTAATTATAGTCATCATATTGTCACTCAATGAATCGCGTATCACTTCAAGTGTTATTCGAATCTCACAATTATGATGCCTACTAAAACCTTTTTGAGATAACACATTTTAAAATTCTCAAGTTCATACGCCACCTAACTATTTAATTAAAATAACAATAAAATTTTCAAAAATTGTTAGTTCAAAATTCGAATTTCCAACGCAAATTGTTAATTTAAGTGGGTAGTGACCAAAACAGTTATCGAGTGTAAATTGCAGAAGAAAATTGTCAATTCAAAAAAAAATTTCTTTAAAAAAATGCTAACAACTCCCAAGAACTCGGCAAAAAATAAACCGACATAAACGAACTTCTAGGGACAACTTCTAGGGACAACTTCTAGGCCCGCATAGCGGTTTCGACAAAAGTAAACCTTGATTTAGATGTCACGAGAAAATTTTACATTTGAAGAAATAATCAAAAGTTCATAGTAAAAATGTCCGTCTTAGTGGCATAAAATATTTTAAGACGTTTGCTAAAATTGCCGGAAACCAATTGGGCTCTAACTCATATTTTCGAAATATCCCCGAATTTAATCGTTGTAATTTTAACTCGGATTAGTAATCCGGGATTACCATTCACCAATTTTCACTTATAAAATACACCCAGACCTAGTAACAGTACTGTATGGTTCATTTGATTTTAAAATGTTTTTTTTCAATGTACAAGTAAACGAAAAAAAATGAAACGATCGTAAGTGTGCTGGCACCGCGTTTTTTGGAAAATACGTTTTTCAGAAAAAAAAGTTTTTTTGGATAAAAAGTTTTTGGGCAATTTCTATTTTATAACAATGTAATAATAAGAACCGTGACGTCCATTTTGCCAGACACCAAGTATTGTTTGGAAAAAAGTTTTTTAGATAAAATTAATTAATCTTAAAAAAAATATCATTTCAGTGTCTGGATAATCCTTGCCATGATCATCAAAAGTGCATAAATGAATATGGAAGTTATTCTTGTGAGTGCAAGGCCGGATTTTACATGCTTGGTCGACGTTGTAGGGACATAAACGAATGTGACAAGCCAAATCCATGTCCACACCAGTCCTACGGGTTCAATTCACCTTGACTTCTCTCTTATCAAGAAACAAAAGCAAAATCAAGTTTTAATCGAATTAGCTTAACCCGAGGCCGCGCACCGTTCCCATATTTCGCAACATTCGGAACTATTTCAGTGAATATCTCGCGTTTACCCATTTAAGTGCGCGTTCCCAAATATGGGAACACTTCGCGGTTCCTGGACAGTACCTCGTGCGCGGTCGGTGGTTAACAGTCATGCTCATTTTGAGTACATTCAAAAGTTAGTACAAGTGTATACGTACTGTATAAGCAGCTATTTTTATGTAACACTATGAAATCATCGTCTACATGTTAAAAAAACATGGCTCAAAGTCGAAACCAAAAAGGTGCTTCAAAATATAATACCAGTCTGTTGAACCCAAATCTCAGCAAAAATGCGAAAATACAGAAGGCAGCTTTCAATGCTCTTGTCTTGATGCCAGTTATGTCTTGGATAATAATAACAATTGTGTCAAAGAGTGTCACAATCGACGTAATCCGTGTGATGAGGGTTACATTTGCAAAAAGCAAAATGGAAAAAATCAGTGCCAATTGGCGCCCACAACTACAATGGAAATAACAACAACGCCAACAACCACTCCACCGCCGGCCACAACGGCTCAATCGACAACCACGTCGCAACGGCGAAAGCAACTTGAACCGACACTACTGACGACAACAACAACCACAACAGAATCGACAACGGAGGCGATTAGTGTTTTTGGTTTACCTTTGGCCATTTTTACAGTGGTATCCGTCGCCGCCCTTCTTATACTGCTCGGAATTATAATTGGACTAATAATTTTCTGTTATTCCAGGCGAAAATCGAAAGAATCAACCTCCTATGAATCTCATGGCCAAAAATGGAGTGGATACAAGTAAGTCAATTGAAAATACGATTATTTTTACTTCTGAAAACCCCACAAATACGGTTTATTTAAAAATATTTATTTGCGCTAAATGTCACCGTCTAGGGTGTATGCCCTAGGTAACATTTTCATAAAAACTGCAATACATCCTAAAGGGCCCGGGCCTTTTATTTATTAAAAATGAAACTGTTTTACATTGTGTGTTTTACAAATGAAACTGTTGTAGTATTTTTTTATTATATTTTTATTTCATTTTGAGGCCACTTATCCATTTGAAATAACAGTTTGCAGTAGAAATAACGCCTTTTTCGCCACATTTTTCAGCGTTTACGCCTACGAATTTGAAAGAACGTTTTTTGCTTAATCTTGTGTTATTTTAAGGGGTAAAGTGGAACGTGAAGGTCCTTAAGGGATGAAGTGGTACATTGTTGTTGCAGTTGTTCTAATGAGTTTTTTACATTTCCAGGCCAACTGCCGGACAAAAAGATCATAAAGTGCTTCAAAACCGCGACGATGATCATCTGGAACCGCAGCGTCAATCATCGGACACCTACTCGCGTCAAGCGACGATATCGGACGTCAACACTGATTATCAACAACAACCCGGGGCTGCTTGGCACAACAATAATGAGCCCAGTGTCAACACGAGTCCAAACTATATCAACAATGATTTGTATGGCAACAGCCAGGCACCAGGTGCTGCCGGGTATTATTCGCCCAATGCGGCGCAAGCCAATTATGAATCGGAGCCGCGGCCAATGCGAAATCGCCCCACACATCAAGGCTTTTCATATACAGGTGGCCAGGCGGGCGCATCTGGCCAGGCGATGATGTCCGAATTAAATCAACATTTGCGCAATAAACCCGTCCCAATGCCGAGGTCAAATAATACCCCACCTGAACAGCGCATTTATGAACAGTCATATCATTATTAACACCAATGATATATTATTATTATTATCATGATATACTTTCATATATATTCAAGAATGACTAATGAAATCCTGTGAGCTATTAAAACCACCAAGCGGATTTAAAATGATGTGAAACGTGACGATGGACTACGAACTACCGACAGCAATTCAATCAATCAGTGAAAATATTCAAAACAAAAACTAACTGGTGTATTCTATGATTACTAGAACAGTAATGCCCGAAAAAAGTCAGAGACTGTATTGTCGCAATATGTACTGTACACCAGAGCTCGGCAACGGCTGCCTGGCTTGGGCAGTTCCACCAGTCAGCTCATATTTATTTTCGGGGTCGATAGGCTAGTCCAGGCCAGCTCATTTTTTTCTGAATTGTGCGGAGCCCTGGTGTGCAAATTCATGTAAGAATATTAAACAACCTACGCTCTTACTTGGTCTAAGTGGCTCTATATTGAAATACGCATTATTAATGCTGCATTAATATTACCTACATATACTTGAGAACCACTATACTTAAAAATAGTCGTAAGCATTTTGAAATGGCGATACTTTTCGGTCCAAAAACCGTTAAGATAACCCAGCTATGTCAAGATAACTGGTGAAGGGTGAATAATGCGTATATATAAAAGTACACATTCTACCAATAATTCGTGATAAACAAATCAGTGGTCATTATCGTTAAAAAGTAAAAATGAAGTAACCAGGGCTCTTCAAGTGCTCGGCATAAGATAATAATAAGCTGTCCTCCCGAGCTCAAAAAAAATGTGCTCGACTGTCATTTCGAGGTCCTAATTTTTAATGAGATGGTCTCAGGCCCTCTGCCCAGTTCACGAACTATCGGGGCTAATACACTCGAACTGGGAAGGCCAGCTGGCTGGTGCCGAGCCCTGGGCTCGTCATTATTATTTTTTCGGGACCTTTGCAAATTGCATTATGGTCAATTTCATAATAAACAAAGGTTAAAAGAAACGAAAATCTGAAAACCACAAAAAAGTTATATTTGTTTATCAGGGATAATCGGTGGTTAAGAAAAATATCTATCCAATGTTTATGTACCAGGTATTAGGTTTTATCCAATGTTTATTTACCAGGTACATCAGACATAACACATGTTACCAGATCATTTCAAGTCACCGCTAAGTCTGCCTTAATTCAAACAAACAAACAAACTCAAATGTGCAAATACAGTATATTATTTTATCCAGATTGGAAAGTTTAAAACGAAATGGAACATCATTTAAAGTGAATTAGAGCTCTTCATTCAATTATGTCGAAAATTATTCTGCTCCTTTGGCTCGCGATGGCCTTGAGGGAAAACTACACTACAGTCATGACACTGAAAATGATATACATTAAATAGGGACCGAATTTCGGACAAAAAATTTTGCGCATAAAGATAAATACAGTAAACAGTAAAGAAAATTGTCGACAAAAATAGTAGTGTAAATTACTTATCGACGATTAAAAAGATGCTCTAGAATATAATCTAGAAAATAATCTTCAAATAATCTAGAAAATACTCATATTCTATGTAGTGAGTCGTACTGCGTAGGTTGTCAAATGGGGGCAAACACCCAAAATGACAAAAACCGCAATAATATTTACAGTAATTTACCTATGCTGTATAATATTTAACAATAAAGATTTTTTAACAATGAGTTTTCTAAGCGCTTCTGTAAAATATAAACTAACTGTTAAAGATCTACAACTTTCGTGATTCCTTATGAAAATATGACAAATTAAGGGTTTGCAATCTATTAGGCAATTTAGTAAACATGGACAAATCGAAATATTAAAACCAAAGCTGGAAAATCCGAATTTAGAAAATGACGAAACCTGAGTACCGGACAAAAAATGATAAAAGGGCAAAATCTGAAAACGGCGAAAAATTATAAATGTGTAATTTTCGATCTATTTTGAAAATGTTTTTAGGTTCTCGCCATTTTCTATATTCGCCCAAATCAGGTTATGCCTAAAGCTTGTCAAAATCCATCGAAATGAGCTCTTTTAAAATATCAACCTACGCAAAAATACGATTTTGTGGTTTTGTTTTCTGAAATTGCCCGCTTCTACAAAATTTGTCAATTTGTATTTTTCTGTGAAGTTTGCACGTTCTGTTTTCGAAGCGCTTCAAGATCAATGGAGTCTGTATCAAGTAGTCCTTGACAAACGGATTTTGTCCGACTGGCTCTGTTCCGATCTTCTGCCGCAATTAGGGACGCCCGCCGCTTTTGCTCTGACTTTGAGAATATTCCAATCGGTGTCTTTCCGAACGATTTTAACACATACTACTAGAAAAAAACTAACTTATCTATTTACGATTGTCCATATGGGGGTACCGTATGTAAGCTAAGAGACGTCGTTCATTTTTTTCTCTCGAAAGCCATGAACGATGGTAGCAGCGATCGCGTCCACAGTCGTTTTTGAAGTCTAGTATAATACGATGAGGTAAACCTCTTAGCTTACATACTGTATGTGCGTTTATAACGACATTTAAGGCTTAAAATAATAATACACAGGGTGCGGAGTTAACCGTCTACTATGTTAACTGTCCACTTTTGGCCAAAAATTAACGATTTTCGATTTTTCATATTTTTCTTAGCAAAATCCAGTGGCCTTTTCTGGTCTCGGTAACAAAATTGTTTTCGAACAAACAAGTTTTTGGGAGCAAATGCTATTCGGACCAAACAATTTTCTTTTTTTTTTCTCCAAAAAACAGTTGTCCGAGAAACCGCAGAGCAAATCAATATCATGACAAAGAACCAGGTTGTTACAACCTTTGTCATTGATTTTTAATCATACCGATGGTGCTCTTAACTCCCAGGGGGAAGTGCGTGTAAATAGACACGCAACTTGTTTTTTTTTTCGTCGATTTAAGGCATATGGAGGCACCGTAGGGCAAAACGGGTATTGGTGACCCCCCTCAACTTTTCGAGAAAATTCGATTGACGGTGTTTTTTTGCGTAGGTTGGAAATTTCAAACAGCTCTCTAGGAGGCCTTGGTGGCCCAAATCAATTTCTGAACAGTCAGANCCCGCTTCTACAAAATTTGTCAATTTGTATTTTTCTGTGAAGTTTGCACGTTCTGTTTTCGAAGCGCTTCAAGATCAATGGAGTCTGTATCAAGTAGTCCTTGACAAACGGATTTTGTCCGACTGGCTCTGTTCCGATCTTCTGCCGCAATTAGGGACGCCCGCCGCTTTTGCTCTGACTTTGAGAATATTCCAATCGGTGTCTTTCCGAATGATTTTAACACTTACTACTAGAAAAAACTAACTTATCTATTTACGATTGTCTATATGGGGGTACCGTATGAAAGCTAAGAGGCGTCGTTTTTGCAGTTTAGTATAATACGATGAGGTAAACCTCTTAGCTTACATATTGTATGTGCGTTAATAACGACATTTAAGGCTTCAAATAATAATACACAAGGTGCGGAGTTAACCGTCTACTATGTAACATAGTCTATGTTAACTTATAGAAAAAGTCCACTTTTGGCCAACAATTAACGATTTTCGATTTTTCATATTTTTCTTAGCAAAATGCAGTGGCCTTTTCTGGTCTCGGTAACAAAATTGTTTTCGAACAAACAAGTTTTTGGGAGGAAATGCTATTTGGAGCAAACAATTTCCTCCAAAAAATAGTTGTCCGAGAAACCACAGTGCAAATCAATTTCATGGCAAAGAACCAGGTTGTTACAACCTCTGTCATTGATTTTTCATACCGATGATGCTCTTATACCATAATATTGGTAACCCGCACATATTCACCCCGCTTTTTCTAACAATAAGTATTCATATTGTATCATGCATAGATATTTTCCTACAGATTTATCAAATAGCCAAAGCGTTCCCAATTTGGGTAAATTATTAAAATCCTTAACCAAATTATGTCATCATCATCTTGCATGGTCTTTTCTTTGGTATCTATTTCTTCCTTGTTTGTTTTACTCATGTAACCTGCTTCGATTTCGCTCTAAAAACAACACAATATTATTATTTTGTTTGAAACCTACTTGCAATAAATGTACAATTATTCAGTAAATCTGGTATTTTGCCTCAAACCAATACACTCTCATATATACGGAAGTACTTAAAGTCTTCTTATACAAAACGTTATACAAAAAAAACTTGAATATCCTCAGCCTAACAAATTGATCATTATGATCAAATATTGTTGGAATTTAATGTACAAACTCATTTTTTAACTCTTTCGGTTCTGACTAATACCATCGTACGTAGGCTTTCCAAAAAAACTCTTTATCATTTTAGACAATTCGATCAGGATTTTTATATTTAGTATAATACTAAATATAATTTATACATAATTTATACATATTATGTATTACATAATATATGTACTGTTACATAAGAACAGTTATTACATATTATGGTCGTTACATAAGAACGTAAATTAAAGGTCCTTACGTAAGAACGAAAATTAAAGGTTGTTACATAAAAACCAAAGGTCGTTACATAAAGGTCGTTACATAAGGTCGTTACATAAGGGTCGTTACATAAGGTCGTTACATAAGAACGAAAATTTTGTAATAGACATACAAACAAACGCTAAGAAAATGACATTTTAGTATGTGTTTTTAAAGGTGCTCAGGAGTTAAACAGTTTTGAAACCGTATCAAAAATAATAGTATTATTTTACGCGACATAAATACCTTTTCTCTATTAGATTATTATCCAAAAATTTTGAAACATACCTTAAACTGTAACAAGTTTGTTTTGCATTTTTTAGAGAAACGTTTTATGAAACAGACAGATGAGTCTGATAATCAAAGTCTTATTTTTAATTTACAATAATTTCATTGGGTTACTATCTAGGTATCATATAGTTGGTCGCATTTTGTAGACTTTCCGACACATGAAATGACAGAGCTAAGGTGCCAGACAACAAAAATAGGTTTACTGTTAAAATTACTTAAGTGTACCCTGGTGACTTAATTGAAAAAAAAAAATATATCAATAAAGAATGACGTCTGGCAAATAGATTTTTAAGGAGACGACATGGGCGTTGTTGACAAACTCTTCTCTCCGATACAGTATTACTCCGCTAGCCACATGAATTTCCCCACCTAGTTTCTAGATTTTCAATTGGAATCAGACAATAATGAATTTCAATAGACGGATTTTATAACATACAAATTAATATTCCCGTAGTAAATTTCTAAAGTTTGATGACCGACTTTTCAGACCACGAAGAGCGCCTTGAACTTGACAAAAATTGAAATTTCAAAACAGAACTTGTCCTTCAGTTTTTCAAATATTGTACTCGTATTTTTGGTACACGAAACTTATCAATAAAGCGCACAAATGAGTTGTTTCGATTTTTTAAGAAAAGCGTAGGGAAAAATATTTCCAAAAAAAAAAACGATATTAAGAGGTAACCGCTCGAGTCTCATTTAAAAATTTGAAATTCAAAAATGGGAGACACCAAGCTTGAGCCCAATTTTTAAACGTTCCTTTTTTATTACATAAAATCAATTTATTATCATAAAACTTGTGCACAACTTACATTTTACGCACAAAAAATCGTTCTAAAAAGTGACGTTGTGTGTGATATAACTCAATTTGTAGTATTTCTTTATGCGAAAATATCCGTCTCTGTTATCCTCCTTCTAAGGAGGATTTTTTATAGGAGTATGAATCGATAAAAAGAGTACCATGCGATATTATATGCGATTTTAAGGAAGATAACATATATCGATTTGGAAAATTATACCGCTTAAGTAAATTATTTTTTTACACCCCGCTTATGTACTTCCGCCTTATTATATTTTGTATCATGATATTAGTAAATTGATGTGACGAGCTTATCAAGGCTGGAAACCATTATTATCTACTGGGGCTTATATATGGGCCATATATAATTTGGGGGTTAAATATACAGTGAGAAAACAACCGTTTAACACACGTTTTTGAGCAAAAAATGTTGAAATAAACTAAGGGCTTGTAATTTCAATAATTTTTTGTATTAAATAGGGATTACTTTTTTCCACCTATGAACGGTAGCGCTTTTTTTGGTACGCGCGATCTTTTGGTACCAATGCTTCTTTTGGTATTGAAGCTTCTTTTGGTACTGGCTTAGTACCAAAAGAATCTTTAGTACCAAAAAAAGTTTAAGTACCAAAAGAAGCTTTAGTACCAAAAGATCGCGCGTACCGAAAGGAGCAATTCCCCATGAACTACCTGGTTACAGTATTACTGTAAAACAATTTCGCTTTAAGCGTTAATAACTTATCATTTTTTTTCTCATTTTGGTCTTACTTTCCGAAAGGTGGTAGTTATGTTATCTTCATCACATATGTGTTACTATATCATACGTTTAACATGTTAAAACTCGGTAATATAGGAAAAAATGAGACGGATAAACAGGTAAATAAATAGTATTATTTATTGATATCAAGGTGGACAAGTTTATAATACATTATCGATTCAATAAGTTGTCTTTTTACTTTTGCTATAATTCTCAAAAATAGTTGTAATTTCTGGTAATGTCTTTATATTGCTTCTATATTTTGAATTCAAAAGGCCCATTTCTGTCCGGGGCAAACACAAGGCATCAATTTGAAAAAAATCCCAGAATAAATTTCATTGTGTCGGTGCGTTTGCTCACAATTAACGATTAAAAACGTGGCTTCGCGAGTCCTCGAAAAACGATTTTCTTGTTCATCTGAAAAATAGGAAAACAAAATTTATAACCACAAAAATACGCATTAAAATGCTGCACGATTATCNGTGTTATCAGGCAGTTTTTTTTTTGCAACTTTTTCCCCGATTCCGCCTACGCCCTGCGGAGTTATCAGGCACCCTACGGAGTTATCAGGCGGTTTTTTGGTCGCGAAACCCGCCTGATAACTCCGCACCCGGTGTACATAAAATCAATTGATTACATAAAACTTGTATCATAAAACTTGTGCACAACTTACATTTTAGGCACAAAAAATCGTTCTAAAAAGTGACGTTGTGTGTGATATAACTCAATTTGTAGTATTTCTTTATACGAAAATATCCGTCTCTGTTATCCTCCTTCTAAGGAGGATTTTTTATAGGCGTATGAATCGATAAAAAGAGTACCGTGCTATATTATATGCGATTTTAAGGAAGATAACATATATCGCTTGGGAAAATTATACCGCTTAGGTAAATTATTTTTTTACACCCCGCTTATGTACTTATTATATTTTATATCATGATATTAGTAAATTGATGTGACGAGCTTATCAAGGCTGGAAACGAAATGTATTATCTACTGGGGGTTATATATGGGGGTTAAATATCTAGTGAGAAAACAACCGTTTAACATACGTTTTTGAGCAAAAAATGTTGAAATAAACTAAGGGCTTGTAATTTCAATATTTTTTTTGTATTGAATAGGGATTACTTTTTCCACCTATGAACGGCAGCTCTTCTTTTGGTACGCGCGATCTTTTGGTACCGATGCTTCTTTTGGTACCAAAGCTTCTTTTGGTACCAATGCTTCTTTTAGTACTAATTCTTCTTTTGGTACCAATGCTTATTTTGATATTGAAGCTTCTTTTGGTACTGGTTAAGTACCAAAAGAAGCTTTAGTATCAAAAGAAGCTTTAGTATCAAAAGAAGCTTTAGTACAAAAAGAAGTTTAAGTACCAAAAAAGCTTCAGTACCAAAAGATCGCGCGTACCGAAAGAAGCGATACCTGGTTACAGTAGGTAGTTCATGGGGTTTCATTCAATTTCGCTTAACTTATCATTTTTTTTCTCATTTTGGTGTTACTTTACGCAAGGTGGTAGTTATGTTATCTAGATCACATATGTGTTACTATATCATACGTTTAACATGTTAAAACTCGGTAATATAGGAAAAAATGAGACGGATAAACAGGTAAATAAATAGTATTAATTATTGATATCAAGGTGGACAATTTTATAATACATTATCGATTCAATAAGTTGTCTTTTTACTTTTGCTATAATTCTCAAAAATAGTTGTAATTTCTGGTAATGTCTTTATATTGCTTCTATATTTTGAATTCAAAAGGCCCATTTCTGTCCGGGGCAAACACAAGGCATCAATTTGAAAAAAATCCCAGAATAAATTTCATTGTGTCGGTGCGTTTGCTCACAATTAACGATTAAAAACGTGGCTTCGCGAGTCCTCGAAAAACGATTTTCTTGTTCATCTGAAAAATAGGAAAACAAAATTTATAACCACAAAAATACGCATTAAAATGCTGCACGATTATCGATACGAAAATTGACAAAAATCACTCTAAGAGGTTCTAAATACGCATAAACAATCATCAAACGTATTTTCTTTTCTTTTTTTGGTTAATGTATTTTTTGGACAAAAATGGTCAAATTTGATCGAAATTTTACTGATATGTTGCTAAACTTTTTCTCTTAAATTCTGGATTATACGATTTTTATTTATATGGGCCATATAATATGGGCCATATAATATGGCTCTATAAAAAGTCCTATATAACCTATGGTCCAAAGGCTATGGATCACAAGGTCGGTAACTTATGGAAGGTCCATAAGTTCCATATGGTCCATAACTTATGGAACGCAAAGTATTAGAGTAAAAGTGTCGAATCTGATATAACTTTTACACAACCGTGAAGGGAAAAAAAATATTTTGAATCAAACGGTCAATTTTTGAACCAAGACTTAAATTTTTTAACCGGTTACACCACCTCAAAACAACACTCCAATTCGACGTAAAATCATACCTTATAACTCTCGGTGATATCTTTGCTCAAATTCTCTTGAAAGCCGGTAAACATACGAAAAAAGGTGATATATTGCAGGGCTTTTGTTTTGGATTGAAAGAAAAAAAAAACAGAATTGTTCTATCAACAATAGATCCAAAAAGCAATTCACCACGTAAATAACGTACTAAGCAATACAATAGACCTTGATTAAATCAAAAACTTTTTTTTGCAAAAGAGTTTCTTTTTTATTGTGAACTTTATTGACTCTATGTTTTGTGCATGTTAAAATAACAGCGCTGGAAAAGTAAAGAAGATATAAAAAGTAAATAGTAACACAATGAAGAAGTCTGTCCTTGACATCTTGGGTTTCACCCTTGACATTTTATCAATTTGAGATTAACATCATGTCAATGAACTCACCTCCTTATGGGCCCTTTTTTTCTCTTTAATTACACCTAGACTGTCCCCGGTTGAAACCAAAAGTCGTCGTCAGGACCCCAAATTTCAACTCGATATGCAGTTTAAGGACGGGTCAATACTTGAGACAAATTTTGACACCATAACTGCCGTAGAAATTAATAAATTGGTATTTCAAACTATATTTCCTCCTACGGTTTTCACGCAATTGACTTCGATGTTGACAAAATGTTTTGAATATAAAAAACCAACAATAAAATATCGATTTTTTTTTAAATAACAGGCCCATAACTCAATCAATGATGAAAAAACTGAAAAACACGGTCTGCCCAACCATTCTTGACCTGGATAATGGAAAATCAAAATAAAATTTCAGAAAAAAATCGCTATTTTATTGTTGGCCACTACAAGAACTTAACTTTGTCAAAAGAATAAATCAATTCCATGAAAACTGTAGGAGAAGATGCATTTTCCGCTGACTTTTGGACCAAAAGTTTTAGCTTAAAAAGGAATATCTTGTTTAAAACTAACCACTTTATAAAGATTTAGATAAAATTAGATAATGACGTCTGGACTCACTATTTCTTTGGGGCTTGTTGATAACTATGAAAAACAAACTCGAACAAAAAACGGGAACAAAAAACCAATTTTCCGCCTTTTATTTGGAACTGGGCCCCTCTTTATAACTGCCGATTTATAAAGAGGGGAGATAAGAGGTCACCCTAGTTCAAAATAAAAAAGGGGAAAATTGGTCTTTATATCATCTTAAAATATGCCGACACGGTATACTAGAAACGCTCGGCCGATTTTCATGAAAGTCAACCGGTACAAATATGTACACAGTTACCCCTGGGAGTTAGTTGCGATGATACAACTTTTTCATGTTATATTATATAACTTAAAATATTGACATTACACTTGGGAAAACATGCTCATTTTTTGTACGGTATAAAATTTAATTTGAATTCAATTTGAAGATACATATTTAACTTATTGAGGGGGTTAATCTCGTACAAATTATAAAATAAAATGGACCCATAATATCGATTACGGAAATTGAACGGATGACGCTGTTACTTTCAATAAAAAGCAAAGTTTACACGATAAATCTGTCAATAAACGATCCCTTATCCATTATGTATTTAGTAATAGCGGATATCCTGTGTAATAAAGGTGATAAACTGAATTTATCAGTGTCTAATAATTCCAGTCAAATAACATCTTTTTCCTAAGTTTTTTCATTGTACACAATGACAGTAAGATGGAGTACAAAGTTATGTTAAATTACCTAAAAGTGTTACGCTAAAATACAAACTAATATGTATAATTCATGAAAACTGTAATTGAAATTATTAGAGGCGGCTAAGTAGAAACGGCTAAAAGTAATGTACACCCTCTAACCAGTTATTTTAACAAAGTTGGGTTATCGTTACACTTTTTGGATCAAAACAAATCAAGATTTCAAATAATATTACCAAACGCCCTATTCAATTATTTCAACAAAATTCAATTAACACTTTTTGAGCAAAATTAAGATAACTGGTTAGGGGGTATACTGTATACCAAATACGCAACCTCACCGAATGTCCATTCGTCTATGTCCATTCGTCTATGAAATTATTTCGTAAATTTATCTACAGAAATGATATCGTGAGATGGACCCATTTGATCTAAAAATACTTTTTAAATATACCTTTCCATCAAAATAAAGTTAGACAGCTTGAAACGACCAAGTATTTGTTCACTTTCAAAAATGAATCAAATCGTATACAAAAGATTATTTTAACAAATTTTAAGTAAGTTATCGGAAGAAAAAGGTAAAATGTCAAAATACATGGGAGTATCAAAATGTTTGGGAGTAGAGTCTCCTAAACCTAAACCGATGAAGAGTGGATATCGACTTTATTCTAATCGATTTTGTCCTTTTGCAAAACGGGTCAAAATTGTACTAGGTACGTCATAGTTACACTGGGTCAACCTGTTTTGGGCAAAAAACAGCAATTCGCCATTTGAAACCCTGAAAATGGCGAAAAATCATGTTCGTTAATTTTCGATAAAAATATACGGGGTTTCCAAACTAGACTGTTCCATTTATGTAAGCCTAAACAGTGGCAAAAATGTAACAGTTTAGTTTGGATACCCTGTATGTTCAACCATTTTTAGGTTTCGCCGTTTCTAGGTCTTGCCATTTTTTGTATACGTACAAATCAGGATGTGTCATTAGTAATGACTCATTACATACATGTACTTGATTTATGTTATAACTACAGGAGAGTTCAAACGAAGACCCTTCAAAAAAGTAGCTCTCGATAAATAAGGGCTCTAGCGCCAAATAAAGTACACAAAATTCATTGCTCCAAATAAGGGTCGTAAATGTCATCATTCTTTCCTGTGGTCATGTTTACTGACTTTAGCGGCTAACGTTTAGCCCGCTTTTGAATATAATTAGATTTAATTTTAATTGGCTAAATATGGGTCGGTTTTTCAGAATACCTTATTTGGCGATCTCCTCTATTGATTTATATTATTTAGCTCTTTACGGCGTTGATCATGAAACTGTAAATATCGATTTAAACAGCAAGCCTATTTGGATGTCAGGAAAGTCAATAATAAGCCGGTCTGTGACTGAATTCCAAGCAACGCCTATTGCCTCATGATTTTTTATAGGCGCCTCCTATTGGCGAGCGTCCTTTAGCCACGCAAATGACTAACCGCCTGGCTTGGAATATAAGGTATAACCGTCGCGTAAACTCAATATGCCGCGATTTGAAAAAAAACATCTTCAAAATTAAATTCAGTGTATACTATACACTGTATAGTTTGACTTATGAAAAATTTCGGTATACCATTAGTTATTGTAAATTACCCTTAAAACAGAACATTTGCAAATTTAACTAGTAAGTTTCATTAATAATGAGGCCCATAAATAGCTTTGCCGCCTAGGATAGTAAGTAAAAAAATCTTTTGGGGAGTTTGTGGTAATACCACAGTATAAGAGAGCAAAAAACATAAATATTTTGACTTATTTGAGGTTAATTTCTAACTGATTATTAACAGCACCATCCATATTCACCATTAGATCCGTCGTGCTCGGTTACTGGTATCCCAGGCGGCATACTTACCTATAAATTATAATGCGTTTTTTTTATCAACGTTATGACTATTAGACATTCCACACAAAGAACTTTCACAGGAAGAAAAAGTGCCGATTCTTGAAGTTTGTACAAATGAGCGATTCATTTCCGACTCGACGGAGATTATCAATTTCCTTCATAAAACTTATACTAGTATGACTGATGATGTTCAATTTCAGATTAATTGCATTGATAAAGCTGGGATTGACAATGCACTGCATGTATTTTTTTTCTTTGTAAAAGTCGCCCTTTGAGGGTAATACTAGTAGGAGTAAGGAGCCCCTACTAGGGACTGTACCTGATGTTCTGTACCTGATCAAAAAAGAGCCCTTTCTTTCATCTGCATCTTTTGATCACTAACGATGTTTATACCAGTAAAGTGTCCCAAACAGTACCCATTTTAGCGTAGGGTCCCTACCTAATTATATAAACGATATAAAGCTGAACGATTTTAAATGACTAATAGTCATCCAGAACAATGCACCTTAGATTTTTTTAAAGAACTTTTACACATAACTTGTGCACATTCAAACAAAGAATTTATAGATTTTTTTATGTCCAAATTGGTTCAAAATTGGTACACATTGGTTTATTATCACCAATTGCAAAATAAAGAATATTTTATTGCTTTAATTGCGGAATTATCACGAAAAATGGAATGTATGACTTCGATTTATGATGCCAATAAACCTTTGAGTCTAGGAATGGTTGATGTTTTGCCGTAAGAAACGTTCAAAATGTAGTAAAGCGAATATTGTTTTTAGTTTCGGAAAAGGCCTATTCTGCAACGATTTTATAAAAAAATGGGATCAAAACAAATTGTTTTGATCCCATTTTTTTATTATCTCCAAAATTAAGCTTGCTTTCGAGAACCCTAATCATATACAATTGAACGATCAAAAAGTCATCTAAGACCATTTTTGGTGACATCAAAGACCGTGTCTAATAAGTCCAACAATATGTAAATATCCATAATTTCGCAATCCTAAAAATTGGAATTAATAGATCCAGCTTCGCCTACTAAAGTTTTAGCTTAGTGCCTAGTATATAAAAATAAAACCCAAGTTCTCGGACAAAACTAATTTAAGTTGACATAATGATATGGCCATGGTTGGAGATGATTTACTATACCCACACCACTGAAGTTAACGCAAATCAAACCCTTGCTGTTTATATTCAAAAAATGTTCTCGAATCCGGTAAATTTTGTTGATTAATTAATTAACTCCTGCGGTCTCCACACTGACATAACGTATGCCACATACGGCAGTGTTTTAATTCATATCGCTCATACTAGTTGTTCTCAAAATCAAAAAAGAACTTTTTTGGACCTTGATACATTTTATGCCCCTTTAACATTTTTTTTTGATTTTTTGAAAACTTACCAGTAGAGAAATCACTCGGGACATTTTTTTGATTTAGGTCGCTAGACAACTACTGTCCGCCCAGGTCGACAAATGACCAACAAATGGATTTTTCAAACTAACTAGTTCTTGAACGTAAAAAAACCTCATCGACTGAGAAAGATTGTTTGTTCCGAAAAATACCACTTGACCCCGGGCTCGGCAACATCCAACTAGCCTTCCCTGTTCAAGTGAGTTTCATTTTCGGTTTGTGAACTTATTGGAATACAGTCCCCAATACCACAACGGCCGCCTTCAAGTCTCAAAAAACGTGGCCGTTGTGGAATAATTCCTTACTGTAAGATAATACCACAACGGCCGGTCTGGCAATCCCGCAACGGCCGTGTTCAAGTCTTCAAAAACACCGTTGTGGGATTAGGGACTGTAATTAGACACCGCCTGACTCGGGACCACAAGAGGAGATATAAAATCGGACCGCAGGAGTTAAAATTTCTGATAGATTATCGAAAATGTTGTCTGTGACAGGGAACTCTTTGACAAGTTCCGTACAACTCGAAATTTTAACGAAGGACTGGAGTAAATTTCCGAATACTGTTATAAAAACAAATAACAACTGTAAATTATTGGCTATAATAGAGTAAAATTACTGGCTAATTTAGAGACTTCTTGTACAAAACACTATATCTCAAAATTCACCCGTAACACAAAATATTTTCAAAAAATCAAAGAAAAATAACGAATAACCCCCTGCTCTGTTATCTTTTCACCCGTTATCTTGCAGTTTTTTCGATTGTTCCGGTATCTTGCAGTTTTTTTCGTTTGTTCCGTTATTTGGCAAATTTTTTGTGTATAGTTTCTCATAAAAAAGCCTACACACTGCACCGTTATCTTGCAGCTTGCATTGAAAAAAAAATTAGACACGGTTATCGTGACTTTTTGAAAACTTTTTCTTTAATAATATCTTTCTCTATTGTAAAGAGTTTAAATGGATTAAAAGGATTAAATTTTAAAGTTCATACTGCAAAAGTTGAAACCTGCAAAAATCTACAGGAACCCTGGTCGTTGCGTTATCTTGCAGACGAAGTATTTTACCATTCACCCAGTATTACTTTTCATACTCGCATGTGTCAAATTAGAATATCTACTAGACCGGGTGCGCAGTTATCTTGCGAAAATTGCCGCTCGTACGCTAATAATTTTATGCTAATAAATCATAAAAAAATTAGTTTGCTAATTTATTGACAGCTTAACAAATTGTTATTATTTCAAAATTTCCTGGAAAATATTAATACAAACCAAATTTGCGAAAAAATAGAGCTTAGTCTCTATCGGTTAAGGCTATATTTGCCGTTTTTTATGCCAACCGGTCCGCACTTTTGACAAGATTATAACGTTTTCAACAGAATTAATCGAAGATCACCAAAAATAGAGAATAAAAAAAAACACTAAAAGACCAAAAACCGGCCTATACTGTCAGGCTATACATCTTTTAAACCTGCGGGTTTGTTCGGATCCCCCTTATCTGGTCACTGTGGCCACTCGTGCGTTTATCCGGGCAAAAACAATTTGACTAACCCGCCCAAGCACAGCGGATAATAACAATTTTGTATTTTGCAATTCGCCGCTCGTGCTCTTATCTCGCGAAAATTTCTAGAAGAATACGACCCTGGTGTTATCTTGCGACACTCGGGTATGACCTGAGTTTACCCGTACCCGAGTCGAGTGTATTTTTTCGGTCGAGTATGACCCGAGCTCGGCTTAAAGACATTATTCAAAATCTTTAGATTGTTTTCATTTTTAGCCTCAGTCAAGATACCAAGTCACCTAGTCCAGGTGATAGCAACGTCCGAATTTCGCCAGGTATCTACATCATCAGCCGCCTTACGTACACTTGTGCCAGACGGCCATTCTCATCAGATTATCTGATTCAGAAATATACATTTTAGGCACCTATGATTTCGCCGTGGGCTTTTTTCCTTTTCTCAAGAATTACTTGCATCCACTACCGCCACATCTTTTCACGCACCATCACTATTGACAGACTGTGACCTTGAATTCGAGCCTGAACTTTGGGGCCCCCTGTACTAATATATATAGTACCAATAGAACTTACCTCCCACTCCCCCCAAAGTTTTGCTCGTGCATTTATCCAACCATGGGGTTTTTTTTCTGTGTCGTTTCGAATTACTGTAAAATAGACGGTAACATAACTGAAAATAAGCAAACAAGTTTACGAATAAATTTTGTTTCTTTAGTAAACAGATCANGGCCATGAGCTTTCATGTTTAACATGGGATCACTTAGGTGACCTTTATATGTTTTATTTCAAATAATGATGATGCTTCACTTTGGTTACAAGCTTCACTTGAACTGAATTTCCGATGATTTTTGACGCACCTCACTAACGATCAAATGAAGCTTGACTCAAGCTGCTTGACATGAGTGAAGATTTTCAGCCTAATATATGTGGCTCCAAAATAAACAGTGGAAAATGCAAAAGAGAGGTAGAATACGTTTTTCCATAATAGAAAGAGAGTACCATTATGTGCAAGCATCAATTGGTCCTATTTCAAATTTTGAGTTTTTCGTATAGGACTTGGAATACACAATGACTGTTTATATAAGATCAATATGTATATGGTATTTGAAGTAGCATATAACGCATTTATGCCTCATTAATTGCGCAGTAGTTTGAATTAATAATGATTTTCTAATTTTAGTACGCTCACATTTGATGTTGCTGCATTTGAAAAAAAGGCTTTATGGTCAAATATACATTTGGATTTTTATGTCATTTTTGAGCTTGTACAATTAAGAATGGAAAATAATTAAAATTTGTTTGTTATTTAAATGGAAGAAAAGCTGAAAGTTGTTAGTTAAAAGTTAAAAGCAATAGATCAAATGGAGTCCAAATGGAAAGCGTTTGATTTGGTGATTTCGGGTTTTGAGTCAACCTTTAGTCGAATTTTATTTTTTATTAATTTATTTGTGTCGTTTGTTATGCTTCTTACTTGGATTTGGCTTGGGATTATACCGGAAAACAATATGGCAAAAATATTGGGCTGAAGCAATTATCAGTACAGTCAGGGGTCTATCGATGTACTTTTTTTTCACGAAAATCGAAAATACATACCGACTCCTGAATGTACTAGTTTATAATAAAATAAGCTGAATCAACTTCAGCTTACTTAAAGTTTAACCAGTCTGTAACGTAGCTTAGGCAAATTAAAAAAAGATAAGCTTATAGAAGATAAGCATGGTTTATAAGCCAATTTTTAAATTAACGGATATTTAACGGTAAGCCAAAATATATAATTTATCGTGGCTACGCTCAGTTTCAAAAATGCACAATTGGTTTTTACTTTTGAGTCAACAGTTTTGGCTTTATATTTTGAAGCTAATACAGTCCCTATATAACAGACAGAGAAAGCGTCCGTATTGAGAGCATCTTCACTTATCTAATATAGGCCCGTTTAAAAATTGGTTTACCTTCAAGGCTTACGGTGCCGTTTATCTCCAAAGGATAAGCTTGAAACTAAGCCATTTCAAAGTTGACTTAGCTTACATAAAGAAGATGTTGGCTAGGCTTAACTCACAAGCTGTAACTCACATACTTGTTTGTCGTTTTCCAACTTTTCAAATTCCAGTCCTTACAGACTTGCAAGTCTTGCAATACGGACGTTTTTGATTCTCGAAAATAGCGTCCGTATTGGAGTGAAAGTGTCCATTTTTTTGACTGTTTTGAGGACATTTTCTCACAAAAAGCGTCCGTATTGGAAGAAATCTGCATTGAGTGCGTCCGTATTGCTAGTAAGGACTGCAATTATTATATTTTAATTTTTGTATCCATTCTGCAGTACAATTTAGGCGTACAGCCTATACTACCTCGTTTGTGTTTTTTCAAGTTTGGAGCCTGTGCTGTTTCAAGATCTGGTGAAAGGTATAATGAGGGAGATTGTTTCAGTTTTTTTCTTTTTTTAACAAATTGTTATATTATACACCAAATATTATATTATCGTAGCCAGAGTTTTTATAAAATTATCACAAGCTTCAGCTATATTACCCGGTTTATATCCCACTGATTGCTTTTACGTGTTGTGAGTCGGGAAGCCAGAGATACGATAAAGTACATAAGTACTGGAAGTTCTAGACATCGATCACAAAAACCTAGTGTCAAACGAGTGTGTTCAAATTCCTGCAGTCAAAATTGCTGATGATCAATTCAACAAATGATCTGATTTTAAACCTTTAACATCTTTAAACTCTTTAAACTTTTAAATGACTTTCCACTGTTTTTTCTAGTTTCCAGTTTGGTAGTTGCATTCCATATTCTAATAATGATTTCTCAAGAAAATAAAATAATAATCAAAAATTTCGCGAAATTTCGTCAAAAACTAACATTTTATTTTTTAGGGTAAATATGTTTTATTTAATTGAGCTCCTGAATGAAACAGAATAGCCATCTACATGGTACACCCGTGCGCTATTATGTTCTCACTCGCTATCTATGAGATTTCCCGTTCGCTCCGTTATCTTGCGAATATTTTGTATGTGAAAATTACAAAATAACGACGCAGGGGGTGAACTTAATTATTGATGAGTCATTTTTATCGAGGATGTTTAATCATTGATCCAGCTTTATTTCGTATATCCCAGGTCTTAAAATCTGGGTTGATATTCATCTTTAGAGCAGCCTTGTAAAGTTCTTCATTTGGATACCTAAAGGAAAAGTAAACTTTTTTTTCAAAAAAAAATGCAAGTAGGATTGGGTCCGACGCACAACTAAGCGGTGACGAGCAAAGAAATCTCAAGAGAAAGGATCAAGTTTAGGCCTTTAAAGCTTCCCAATACATTGTATTTAGATAATTAAAAATATAATACAAATATATTTTTAAAGCTTTAATTCACGGCCTAGGAAAACCGTCCTAGGCTCATAAGGGCCAATGGCCAATGGCCCTGGGCCATCCGGTAGCGATGGAGTTAAATTTTCACTTACTTTTTGAAAGTTACGCATCTTCTTGTACTTGTCAAAAATTCTGTCCGTTGCAATTCATTTCCTTTGACTATTTCATGAAACGGAATATTGTCTTAAAATGTTTGTTTATATTTTCATATATTCTGTTTGTCTCAATTACATAACTATACTTCTGAATTCTGTTGAATTAATAATTAATAGTCTTATTACGGAGCGGGGTATTTTGGGGACTTTTTACGACCATAAAATTGGTCGTCAAGTCCTATCAAAGAAACTTTTTGTAACCATTTGGGGGGAGGGGTGCTGTTCAAAATATGACATGGCAACCAAATGGTCGCCAAGTCTTATAAAAAATATGACATAGGGATCAAATGGTCACCAAATGGTTTTTTGATAGAACTTTGCGATCACTTTTGTGGTCGCCAAAAACACCCAAAATACAAGTTCATTAGCGGCCAAAAAGGTTCGAAATACCTTTCACCTTTTTTAGGCATCAAAACTCACCTTTTGTGTATCCGTAATGACAAAAGAAAGCATTCATATAGCAAAATTCACTTTCATCCACATGAAGATTGTAACACTAAAATACTAATTTAAGTCTGAAGTTAAAGCTTACTGAATACCTGTTTATCAAAGTCCGATAATTTGGCACTTTCGAACGTCAAACGGAAAACGGGTGTCCAAGTAGTGGACGATTTTTTCTCATAATTGTCAAAGTCAGGATAAGTTGTTGCAATCTGAAGTGCTTCTACATCCCACAATTTAGGCAGAGAAGCGTCAAGATTACTTTTCTCGGATTCATAAAACCCAACAGGTCGCCATATTCCTGTGTTACAGTCGAATGGTTTACCAGAAATGAGTTCCATAGCTCCATTGAACATTACGCCCCCCTTTTTCGGAGTGTTTTTTTATAATTATCCAGCCTGGACCCTACTTGCTGAAAAATCCGAAACGTACTATATTATCTTTTTAGTCCCTTTCCGGATCAATCCACTTGGTGTCCTAGTCTGCAGAAGATATATCGATAGCTGTCAAATCTTGTTTGTGGACTGGGACGCCGCGAGGATTTGGCGGGGAAAACATTAAAGTGATAATACATTTACTTGGCAACACCCACTTCGATAAATCAAGATATATTATCAATAAAATCAAGATATAAGAATGATGTCATCTTTAAACACTATTCCCAACCTGCATCACATAAGTACCAAGAATTCGACAAATTTACCGCAATGGCCATATGGCCGTATTCAGATCCCAAAATGTGGTAAGTTCTTACCACTTTGGATTCAATCCGGTGAACATCAAAGCCCAAATAATGTAGCGCACGGTACAAAACTTCATTCCGTTCGTAACACAGGCCACCACGTTTTTCTATAATAAGTCGACGAAAGATATCGCACCAATTTAATTTTATCTCAACTTTTGGAAACATTTGTAAAGGTAAAGTGCTTGAAATAGTTTGCANGAAAAATTATGACTTTTGGGGGTTAAAATTAGACCGGTTCTAATTTTTCCTGGGAGTTAAGACCCCCCTGGCGCCCACCGGGTGTCCTTCGGCGTTCGTTTGGTAGAAAAATCGAGGCCGTAGGGTGTGCCAATCGGCACACAGCTGTGTTTGAGCACTAGTGGTTTGGGCCACCTTCGGACGTCAAAAAAGGGATGAAAACGGGGTCAAAAAAAAATTCCACTTTGTGCATCGTGATCTACGCCCTCGAATTGACCGGGGTACGAAGTTTCAGCGAAAAAAAAAATTTTCAGATTCCTTTAATTTTCTTAGGCGCCATTGTTCTCAGTTTTTTTCAAGTTTTTTTCTTTCTTTTTTCTCTGGGCTATTGAGCCCGACGAGGTAGAGGCAACCCTTCGAAATTGCTCACTTTAAGCAAATCGATAGTCCCGAATCGAACGAGAATATTCTTGAAAACTCTCCGACCATCCTTGGACAATTTTTGATCGATTTGACCACCAAAAACCCAAGATCACAAACGGTTAACCAGTCAACCCAAAAAGTTGCTTTTTTCAGTCTAGCGAACTGTTTACTACGTAGTTTATAGTTTTGACAAAAATGTTTGTGAAAGCTACTAATTGCAAATAACCTTTTTTGGGGTTTGCTTGGTTCCATCTATGACCAAACGGAAAGAAAATTGTATTATTTCGCTGTGCGACTTTGTTATCGATTATTCTATCGCAGTGATTTTCAAACGCGAAAAAAATGAATAATGTTACCACTTTAACGTTGCTTGACAGCGCGTCTGAGGCCTTTGTGGCCCAAAAATAGTGTTTTTTTACACGGGCCGGACAAACCTCGGGGGTCGCGTTTGGGGGTTAAGGATGGTTTCATTTCAAAGGCAAATTTTGTAACTAAGACCAAAATCTAATTTTAAGTCATAAACGGTGAGTCATAATGAGTATTTTAAGTCTTTATAATTCACGTTTCAAACCCAATTCCTGTAATGAATACACTGTAGTTGATTTTCAATAACCACGTTTAACGTTTTTAAATCAAGGTTTAATGTATTCGGCACTATACCAAGTGTTTTACAATATACTTCAAATTCTGTTGCGTCCATGATTAATTCGATAACTCTCAATGAATTAGAAAAAATGTTTTTGCGATAATATTTTGATAGAGGCCAGAAATTACACATTTAATGCAAATATTTGGAATTCATATTTTCTGACGTTCAATAAGTACCTGCTACAATGTAGCAACTACATAATGTAGTTCATATATTTCTTTATTAACACTGTTTGTCAGTTAATTTATATATGTTACTACAGAAGTATACACAGGGAAGTGTTGTAAATTTGCGTTGGGGCATTGGTGTGATGCGTTTGGGCGTCCCAACCCAACGCCAAAGCAATTTGTAAAATTTCCCCCAAGCCCCAACCCAACGCCAAACCGCACAATTTGTGCGTTGGGCCATTTTTACGTTGAGGCATTAGAGTATTTTTTTTATTAACAGTCATGCGCATATTGGGTAGCTAGCTACCCATTTTCACTTTAAATCTAAATAAAAAAAGAACGGATAACGATAATAAGAAACGGACAACGGTTTTGAAATTAGAAAAATAATTCACGTTTATATCTGGGAGAAAAACAATATATTCTTGCAGTCCATCTGGGAGAAAAACGATTTTGGAGAAACCTATAATCAAGATAAAGCTTTAAATCTTAATTAAAG
>SCLG01000313.1:12978-33022 GCA_004367875.1 Oikopleura albicans | reverse complement strand
TTTTTCTACGGTATTATTTAGATGCAAATATTACAGTTTTTCCACACTATAAACTGTAAAAAAACTGATTTATTTTTCAACTGTCCAAAACGTTGTAAGAGAACCAAATTTTGGTAAAATAAGTGGTGGTTAGATAAATAAGTAATGCATATGATGCAGTTTGAGCCCTAGGTCAATAATTTAAAATACGTTTTTCAAAGACACAAGTTTTGGCGCTAGAGGGCCTTTTCAACGCTTTTCTTAGTCAATAAAAAGGAATCTTATTTGATAAGTTTCAGATTTTTTTTTTCAAATCTAGAAAAAAACGAATGCAAAAAACGCCATGAGGTCATAAGAGACGCTGAGTTGTACAATGTACTAAGTAAATAGTGCGTAAAATCATGATTTACAGCTCAAAATCAACTAAAAAACGCCCCGAAGCCCCATTAAAAAGGCTCATTCGTTTTACACCTGGTATTAAACTTAATTAGTTCAAAAAGGAAACGCAGAAAAAGAAAATAAACTTGGGAGTTTTATATTGTATAATCCAAAATGGGGTCCATAGATCATTTTAAATTAGCCTCATGCGCCGATAATTTACGACTGAACGGGTAGAAAAAATAATGCAAACATGCATGTTCAATGCGCATTAAATTATCGGAGAATGCAGACGATCGTTAATAATTCAACATCATTTTTGTTGTCTAATATGATTTACCCAACAAACCGCTATACATTGATTTAAACCAAAAAAAAACTTAATCATTGCCACACGCGACTACGAGGGCAAAAATAAAAGTATATATAAAAAGGGGGCAATGAGGGAAGACGAAGTTTCACTTTTAAAAATGTCCCTTGAACGGGAATGCATAGAAGGGTTTCTTTTCGTATTTTATTTTGCGCGGAGAGATTATTACGGGATGAAACATTTTCCACCCAATTTGAAAATGAAAATACGAAGTTAACAAAATAAGATAAATACAGAGGAGATCTCGAGAAGGGTTGAGAAAAATANGGGACATATCTTATCAATCATTTGAAAGTGTCAAAATAACAGTTAGACAACAGTATAGACTATGCCACTATACGGTAAAGTGGTATTACATATTAAGCCTAAAGAAACTATCAAAAGGGTGCCTATTTAATGGATTTTCAATTTCAAAAGCGACAACTAGAATGAAGCGGTTAAAAAAGGAGTATCAATTATGGGGAATGTTTGACTCCTGTTTGCTGCTTTGCTTGGGTTGGCATTACATTGAAGGCGTCGTTCAAGAGAAATTCCCCAGTTCCGTTTTGTTTATAATTATTTCAACGTTAACTTAAAAATTTTGAGTAGCTCGAAAACGTTATAATTTTGCACAGCTAATTTTTTTTTCTCAAAAATATCTGACGCTACAATTATTATGAAATAACGGTCTGGTAATATTACTACGTGGACTCGTTACAATGATATATCTACCGCGTAGATTCTACGCCACAAAGATATGAGATAACACGAAAGCGCCACAGTTTGTGCTATACAGTCCTACACCCTATAAGGGGGTTTTCACAGTTAATGGGGTGCAATCTCAAAAAGTGGTCCATTTGAAGCTCTTTCAGACATTTGTCGCTAAAAGTGGTCATACTGAGGTAAAACCCAGGTAAAACCCAATTTTTTTTTTGAGAATGTATAAATCCAAGCCAAGCCAAATTTTTTCGAGAGGCGAAAAAGCCAAGTCAAGGCGAGCCAAAATTTTTCAAGAGGGGAAAAAGCCAAGTCAAGCCAAGCCAATGAAAATGCCTGGCTTTGCCGAGCCCTGGTAAAACCTTTAAGTGGAGAGACAATTTTTGCCAAAAAATATTTTTGGTTAAAGATCGTTAATGTTTAACCAAAATTGTTAAATATCTCGAAACCTACTACGAAAATATTTGGCAATATTGTCAAGTTGAAAAAAACGAGGTCAGAAATTAAAACATCTCTAAAACGTGTTTATAATGTGCATTACTACGTGGTATAAGATTTGGTTAGCCGTGGCTAGCGGTTTTAGTTGTAAGTTTTGCATAACATGATGTATATAACTGAATTGACAAGCGCGCTTATTGGCTCATGCTTTTTCAGAGGCGCCTCTTATTGGCTAGCGTCCTTAACCCACGCAAACAACTCCCCGCGCAGCTTGTAATTCAGATATACAAAATAAAGAACTCTTACTTAACTTTTTGGTAACTCTTTTGCTAGAATTTTAATTAAAATGTTATCTATTCAATTAAGTCATATGTTCATTGAGTACACCACCTAATCTGTAATCTCCACACGAAAAGGGCTCAAAAATATTTAAGATAATTGAGCTGGTAGTACTGTAACTGTATGACAGTATGCCACATGGTAGTATGATGTGCATGGTACTAAGTGGATGTTCTGTTCAATAGTTTGAATTTGCGATACGTCGGCAGAAAAATGTTTATATAACCTAAGTTGTTGAGATAACTGGTTAGGGGTATAAACCGTATATAAAATACACTATGCAGTATAGCCTATAATGTATAGGCTATTGGTTTAGTCTCATGAAAATCGGCTGCGCGTTTCTAGTATACCGTGTCGGCATACTTTAAAATGATATTGGCCAATAGGAGCACCCCATTGCAAGAAAAAAGAAGAAAATTGCTCTATTCTAGAAACGCTCAGCCGATTTTCATGAGGCTAAACCTGTATACTGTATAGCTTATGCTACTTGCAACAATGATGGTGATTTAGCAAACTAATTGGAATTAATAGACACGACTTCGTCACCACGGTAGCGTCATAAGTGGATTTCGGTATAGTCTAAAAAATCAAATTCCGAGACACTAAAGCATACCGTCTTGAACTCAAATAGCTTATAATTAACATTAAGGAGCACATACGAAAAAAGGGTTTCTGTTCTAAGTTAATTACACGCTTTTAATCGCTAAATCAGGACCATGAGTAAAGTTGGCGCGTCTTGAGCAGTTCAAGGGCAATGCCATTTGCGCGTTAACCAAAATTGTACTGATCTTAGGAAATCAAATTAACCCACCAATGAAGTTCTACTCAAAATATCAATTAGGTGGATTTAACGTTTTTTCGATCTTGTCAGCCAAAATTGTAATTTCAAGCTCCGATTTAAGAACATTCAACGAAACAATTATTTCTTTGTGTTCTAATTCGATAATTTGTTCGGTCTTGAATTGATCCTCTTCGAGAATTTTTTTTTGTAAAGATCTTTGCCAAACCGTAATACGTATATTTAGTTGGGCTAGGGTTTAGAGTTCCTTCTTGTTCTAATCCGATAATTTATTCGGTTCTGAATTAATACTTTTCAATAGCTTTAATAAAAATCATTGTATAAAATAAATACTTAAAAAGCAAGACTCGGCGTGAGGTAGACTTCATAATGTATGTTAATATCATAATGCGATTTATCATTTGGGGTTACATATACACATGTTACATGTGCTGGAGTATTGACAAACATATACACCACCTAACCATGTGAGTTGACACACTTTTTTCTGAAAAAAGGTGTTAATTCATATGCAAATTGTTAATTCAAATGCAAATTGTTATCTCACCTGGGTTGTGTGTAGGTTAAAACCCTGGAAAAGTTGAAACAAAAAAGTGTTAACTCAAATGCAAATAGGCTTTTTCTCTAGATTTAAATTCCAAATTTACGAATAAAATGAACAAATGCTATAAAAAAATGATATAAACCAATTTAATCTGGTTTGATTATTTTCACAAAAACTTTTTGTTGTACTTTTTCTGTTATCAAACTCAGAAAAGATTACTAGTTACAAGTGTTGACGGATAAACTGGAAAAAAGTTTTCACGAGAGTTAAGGGGACGGCTTAGATTTTTTTTTGCAAGACTTTTGGCGAACGCCAAACATTTTAACCATTTAACATTTAGATGGAAGCTGCAATGTACTTTGTGAGTTAATTTGTTTTCAGAACTGATAAAAAATGTAATAAATATCCAAAAAAGGGCAGTGCGTAGGCGGAAATACTGGGGAAAATAGACAAAAAAAAGACAAAAAAAAGTGTTAGTTCAACTGCAAACTGTTATCCCAAATGGTGTTAACTCACATGGTTAGGGGGTGTGTTATAAAATATACAATGTTAACAATGTTCCGTTATGTTAAACTATAGTTAGATTTGATAAACTTCGATTGTCAATTATGTAACCAAACGCTCTACCCCATTATGTTAACAAAATTCCATTATGTTAACAGTTTTTGACGTTTGATGGTGTTAACAAAACGGGTTGTGTGCTGTACGTATGTTTTACATTCAGTCGTTATAAATTAATTATTAAAATAATTACTGGATAAAAAACTCAAATAAAAACTTTGTACCTAAACTTTATACCAAAATGTACAGTTTTTTTACCATATGTGAAATACGTTATTCAAAATAACGTACCGATTAAATTGACCAAAAAACTATCAAATATTCATGTACTTTCGTGGTATAACGTGTGGTTAATACTATTAACTTAAAACTGTAATGAGTTAATACATGAATGAATACACTAATGAGCTTCTGCGTGAGTAAATTACTGCGGGAACTCTTAAATTAAGAGTCTTAATCCACCGTATTTATAAATGGCAAGATAGTTACTTTTTGATATTTAAGAGTTATCTTTTTTTACTTTTAACTTAAACTTTTAAGAGGTTTAGTAAGATTGTTATCTTCTACGTCCGAGATTATTCGAGGGACTTTTAAATAGCTAGGTACGTTTTCGGTTTTAAATTTTTCTCTTTTTTCAATTTTTGAACTTTTTTTCAATTTTTCTCTTTTTTCAATTTTTGAATTTTTTTCAATTTTTGAACTTTTTGTCAATGTTTTTTTTTAACTTTTTCTTCTTTTTCTTTTTCAAATTTTCAAAATATTTTATTTTTCATTTTATTCATTTTGTTCTTTTTTTTGAATCTTAAAGAAATTTGTTTTCAATTTTTATTTCAATTTTTTCCACTTTTTTTTCAATTTTCAAACCAACTTTACTATAATTTCTAACAAGAAGATTGGTACTATGCTTAAAAAATAATCGAATATGATATCAAAATTGTTACCTCTAACAGGGCATAAAATTAGTTACAAGTCAAAACAGCCCGTTATTTTGACAGCAGACATGTGCGAGTTAGAAACTAATTGAATTAAAGTTTTCGCTTAACATTGCACAAAAATGAACTACTGTGCTTTAGAATAAGTAATTTGGCTAACCTGAAACTAATCAATTTAAAATCAAATTACGAACAGGTTTTTCGTTAATATATGGTCCATATAATATGGATCATATAAATTATATGGCTTTACTATGACTCATACAGTCTTAGAGTTAATATTTAAATAAAATTGGTACTATTTTGGCTATGTATGACACTCTTTATTAAATGATCGAGCGCGTTCAAAAATGTTCAAAAACTGACGTGGCGGTATTTTTATGAGCATTTTTTAAGTTTATTATCTCACCTCTTAATTACTATTTTTTTTTCAAAATTTACAAGTAGCTTATGGCCCATAAATTATGGGCGACCTTTTATTTTGAAAGTTCCGACAAAAATCTTAATTAAAATTCACACAAAGTTTATAAAGAACTATGAAATATTTTTGTGTATTATAAAAAATTGCTGAATAAACATTCAAACCAAGTTATTTTTTAATTAATTTATTCGAGTTTTCATTGGCTTGGCCTGGCTTGGCTTTTTACCTTCTCAAAAAATTGACTGGGTTTCTGTCCGTTGAAAAAAAATTGGTGTGGTTTTCTGTCTGTTCAAAAAAAAAAAAAAAATTGCCAAGCCAAGCCATGTTTGTCAAAAAGCCATAATACGAATTTCGTGCCAAGCCAATTTTTTAACGGACAAAAAGCCAACCCAAGCTAATTTTAAAGTAAAAAAATATAATACAATCAAGGTCTCTCATTGCGCACCTATTTCATGTAAATGTCGCTAAGTTTAGACGTTAAAAATACTTTTCAGAAAACTCTCTGAAATATAATTTGGAAGGTTTTTTTCAGAACACCTGTCTTAAAAACGTGCATATATTTTTCGGTCAAGACTTTATTAAAAAATCTTTGTTTTGAAAAACCATCCAGGACTCACAAAAATTTATTTACGACAAGTGACAAATTGTTTGTCACTGACAATATACCAAATTCCCTAGAAAATATTTTTAAGTTTCGTATTTATTTTCGTAATCTATCTAAAATGCAGAATTAGTCAATTTGGGACAGTAAATGGTGTAATCATTTCCTTCTATCGCCTGATTTCGAACGTTATCAAATACACGTAGCTCCGGTTTAAGTACGGGTTAGAGCTCGTTATGACGTTTGCGACAATTAAACAGTTTTTATATTGAAAGCCAATACTCAAAGTAGCACACATACGTATGTGTATATACTTAAATGCAAAATTACAAGAAACAATTTTGACATTTGTTGAAAGTCAATTGTAAAAAATTTCGAAAATTTTGCAAAAAAAAATAAGTCTGCTCATTCAACGGACTAGACCAGAACAGTTAGCAGTCCAATAGTTTGTAGCCTTAAGAGTGTCTGGACTGCTTTCGTGGTATTTTTTTTCGCTCAAAAAAATCGTTTGTACTTTCCGAACCCGTCAATATTTTGTTTTGAAGCAAAAAAGTTTATTGTAGTTCCAACCTTGAGACACCCGAATTGATAATGAAGAGATTCATAAATAATCTAATATGGGCTCTAGGGGATCTGTAAAAAAATTATCGAAATTTCATTCACACGCCATAATATTTTTCGGATTTTTTTTTCTCTGAGCCAACTGCTAGTGTTCTCTCTGGGCTATCCAAAGTCGTTATAAATAGATTTTTTTAATGCGTCAAATTTGAACAATCTTGTTTTTTCGATTTTTTTTCAAGAAATTTTTTTCCGATTCAATTGTAGTTTCCGCAATTTAAATTATGACAAGCTCTACATAACGACTTTGCATNCTTAATACGATTGATTATCGATTATCGAGTTCACAAAACCGTGTCTAATAATTCCAAACTGTATTCAAATACCAAAGTTTTGGTGCGGATTATGTTTTTTCAACCGCCAAAATATTATTTCATTTGATTTCAGCTTTTTCATATTATATCATATTATATCATATTATATCATATTATATCATATTGTATTAACCGTTTTTCGTGGAATACAATTTTCCGAAAAACTACGGTGCCTTTATTTAGGTGGATTGTCAATCACATCTTGAACGCTTCTAAAGACGAAGAGCACGAAGATCGAATTCACATTTTACCTACAATCGATTATTTAATTTGAAAAAAAACCATTCATGCCGAAAAGCATTTGTTCTTTATAGCGGACAATCAAACCGTTAATGTTAATAAAAACCAAACAAAACAAAAAAGTGTTATAATTAGTATAAAACAATGCAACAACAAAATTTAAATAAATGTTTCAAGTTTTCCTCTGTCACTTTTTTAGCCGCGTGAAATTATTGTTTTTTCATATTTATTTTATTTCTGACTGAATGACTTTATTAGAGATAGGGGGAAAATAATTTCCCGGTGTTTCTTGTTTTTTGGTACTTGCAGTAATCGGCACTTGCTGGTTCCGACCACGAAAGATTTGGTGAATCGTTTCCTGTCCAAAACGTACCGCAAGTAAGTAGATACGGTTTCCGGCTGCTGCAGAAAGAATTATTGGCAAATTGTGAAAGTTTAGCTACATAGTATAATACCGAGTTTTTATAAAAACGTAATTTTAATGGGCTAAAAATTAAGCATTTAGTCCAGCACTGCGTTTTTTGTAACGATTTTTTGTTACAGAAAAACGCAGTATTGGACTTAATTATTAGCCCATTAAAATAACGTTTTTATAAAAAAACAAATGTAGATTAAATTAGTATATTCAAAGTGATTTTCCAAGTACTTTCCAAGTAGATTTTGCTTACGTTTTTTCGTGTCAGATATAACTTGGGTATGTTACAGTTACATATCCGGAGGCGTCCTATGATTTTTCGAAAATCAGTTTGAACATGCAAGCTTTATGCCTAACTATACCGTGTAAGCGTTTAAAGACCAACTTATTTTTGCAATATAACAGACTGTTATCATAATAACCATATATTTTCGATTTTGACCGTGAACAGGCTAACCATAAAGTTAAATTAAAACGTACTATGCACTGATCGTACGGTACCACACCCAAAAAAGCAGTATTAGCTTTGATGCTCAAATTCACCTCGCATTTTTTTACTGAATTGCCGTTGCAAACATGTTTTTTGTAGAAAATGTGGTTAATTTGTTTGGTGATAAGCGCTTACAAATGTATTGCTCAAGAATCGACAAGTGTACACTCGATCTCCGATTATCTATCGGATTGTGCAGATAAGAATTGCGGTGAAGACGAAATATGTTTCTGGGATAAATCTATCAGGAAGGCTTTAAAATTATTGTATTTTTTAAAGACGATGAAATGACGAAAGTGTCGAAAATAAATTCCCAAACGTTTTATCAAATTTTTTTGTGTATTTATGATTTTATAAATAAAATTCAGTCACCCTAAATAGCCTTTTTGTATAAAAGGGTACTTCAAAAATATGATTTACGAACATTAAATGAAAATGGTGCAAATGAAGTGCACGTTTCTTAACATTTTTGGAGCACATTTAAAAACTTCCCTAATGGAATAAGTCGTCCGTATAATTTGGGAGCGTCCTTATTGTTACTGTGGACTGTAGCATTAATGTGTTGATATATTTAAGCCTATAAGACAATCTAAATGCATAGATATCCTTTTGATACCTAATCCTGATGTTCATCTTTATCAAATCGGACTGGGCGTCGAAATCGAATATTGCGATGAGAGATTTCAACATATTTCACTGAATTTTAACTCACAGTCAGGGATAGAAGCCTTGCGTAACGTACGCAAGTTACGTAAGAAAAACGTTGGTTAACGCCCAACGTTACGAAAAAACGTGGTGTACAATTTTTGATGGAAAATCCGATAAAACAAGAACTTTTGTGGGGTTTTTGGTTAACCGGGAAATATAGACTTCGTAGTTAAGGGCAAAAATAGGCCCCTTACACAGGTCATTATGACTCATCGGGCAAAATCTCTCAAGATATGGGCTGTTAAGACATGGGCGTAAGCATTGTAGATCTATATGCAAAATTTCAAATTCGTACGACAATTTTTCAATTTTCAGTACGCTGAGCGAATATAACTCACCAAAAAAGGGATTAGCATCTATATTACCTCACCATGTAACTACTTTATGTATTGACTAAGGGTTTTATCTCTCCTCATAGTGTATTGTGATTGTTGAAAATACAAATAACGACGATTCAACAAATGGATTATGCGCCAAAAGGTTAAGCAACACTTGGACAAAAGTATCCACAGATAAAAATAAATTAAAAGTTTAGGTGAAAATTTAAAATAAAGTGGTGGTTATTTTGAATTTTTTTCTCATGGGCAATTTTGGAATGTACAATTTCAGAAGTACGTTAAAATATTTCACTGTTTTTTTTTTATTTAATAACTGTTATCGCAGGGTACGATTGGTAGCTATTCAATTATACCGTAAACTATACGTTTTTCTTCCTCCACCGAACATTTCAAAAGACGCAAAGCATAGCAATTATATAATATGCAAAATTGAGGTCTAAATTATTAAAGTCTTTAATCGCAAATAAGATTTAAATTCCCAAAAAAATTAAATTATCTAAACAGCAAAAAAAATGTGTCGATAAAAATTGTGTGTTTCATCAAGATCAGTGACTAATAATAACTCTGCGCCCTGATTGGACCGTTTCTTTTCCATCTTCCGCGTTAACCAATCACTACGCATTTAATACTTTCTTTCTCAAAATTTTACCTCACATAAAGAATTATTAATAAGAAACTCAATCCAGAAGTAAAGTGGTTTCATTTTATGGAGATTTTTTTCGAGCTTAATCAATAATATAACTAGTTAGAAAAAAAAATGCGCGGTAATGAATTATGGGTTATTAAAATTGTAAATTGACATTTAATTTCATATAGCGAAAATTGGTTATTAACAATAATTGTTTCTCAGTTTTTGAACAGTTAACGAAACCACAGTTCAGCATTTCGGAAGTGGCTTAAATCCACTGTATTTCTCGGTGAACTTGGGACACTCATCATGTTTGGATCATAACGGGAAAGAGTGTTCTAATCCGACCAGTTTCAATTTCATTATTTGCGAAAATGAACTGCCGCCCATTGAAACTAAGTGTTCAATGACCGATGGTGCTCATTGGGACGTACAATTAACTCTCGAAGAACGGCTTCTTTCCAGTCCAGGTGAAGGTGTCCACGCTGAAAGTTAAAATCATAAAAAAATAGGACAAAACCTGATCAATAAATTAAATGAGACTGAAAATTCTTTCAGTCTTAAAGTTTAATATTTCTCATAAATTGTGAGTCATAGTGCCATTTTGGTTTATGAACTGAATGTTTATTGACTTTTTATTACTTTGAAAGACTTAAAAGTAATAACGTGGACACCTCAGCCCAGATATTTCGTTTATTCCTTTAACTCGCAGGAGCTGCACGATGATCAATGAAGATAATCCAGTCGTAATTTTGGACCAAACTATTCGGAGCGTGAGTGGAACGATAGTGCAAAATAGCCGGATTAACTCGTTTCAATGTAGCTTATTAGAAAATGAAAATATGGAAGAAGGATCGTATTAATATCGAATCAATTCGGAAATCATAATTAGTTATGATTTGTTCCGTTTTAAATATAGTAGCTATTGAAAATTCAAATCTTAACTAAAGTACAATAGTATGCGTAAAACATGCATACCGTATTTTATAAAAAAATCATCGATACTTTTATGAATATTTGTATAACCTTTATTATCTACTGGTTTAGTCTCATGAAAATCGGCTGCGCATTTCTAGTATACCGTGTCGGCATATTTTAAAATGATATTGGCCAATAGAAGCACCCCATTGCAAGAAAAAAGAAGAAAATTGCTCTATTCTAGAAACGCTCAGCCGATTTTCATGAGGCTAAACCTGTAGAATGATAATCTCGTGACGGACAGGTTCTCCGGGCCGACTTATACTATTGGTCATATAATCTTAAATTCGAAATTCTAGATTGTGTTCAATTTTCAAAGAACAAAAAATATCGCATTTTGAATTTGAACAATGGGTTTTTGGACATACCGAAATTCGATAACCGAATGTATGTTTTAAACCCCTTTTTATAAACTGAAAACCCTATTTTCCTTCCCTTCAGAATATTTGTTTGATATTCCTTGCCAATGTGGGGAAAAACTTCTCGACTTGTCAAAATGTCGGAATTCGGAAGCGATCTGTTTAAACTCAAATTCAACGCCCTATGCAAATATAATATCACCAGATAAAATATTTTACACTGACGGTTCACGAATATCAAGTTTAACGGAATTATTTCATGTCAAGTAAGGGTCCTAATTCTTAATTGTGGTAATTTTTTGTATTAATTTGATGTTTTAGTTCCTTTTTTGAGTTACAGGGTACCGCGATTTTTCGGACAATTTCTTCAAAAAACTTTTTCTCTGAATAAAATTTTTTTGAAAAACTTACTAAATGGAAATACATACATCTATAGGGGTGGACGGGGGCTAGCTGAAAAAAATGTCCACCCCCTTTACATGTATATAATAAATGAAAATTTTCATATAATTTGCCGTCCTTACTCCCACAAAATGAAGAAAACGCACGCTTGCAAACACAATTATTAGACCCAAAATACGCGTTTATGTCACCCTTTTTAAGCTTCAGTCAAATGTTGGTTTCACTTCAGCCGCATCTTACATAACCGTCAACGGCATTCGATATGGGGCGATTCAACGCGGATTAAACTTGGTAAAATACAAAAAGGGTACTTTTGAATTTTCCACTTACGATACCGAGGACCGCAAACAATTGACTCTGTTCTTACAAGATTTCGAATCTATAGGCGAAAATGACTTAGGGTTCGTGGTTGGTCACGAGTTTTCATTTTCAAGGCCGCTGAACAAAGCCACAAAAAATATCTTGGATTATATTGGCAGATATAATTGGACCAATTGTGGCAATGATGAGTTCAATACTAATCTAGCTTTCGTTTTAGTCAAGGAATTGTTTGCAAACTAGATAAAAGATGAATGACAAATAATTAAAAAACCACAAGATGACGCTAAAATCATTGTGCAATTAATTTTTAGAAAACTGACAAAAAAGG
The DNA here is from genome assembly GCA_004367875.1 of Oikopleura albicans. Lineage (NCBI taxonomy): Eukaryota > Metazoa > Chordata > Appendicularia > Copelata > Oikopleuridae > Oikopleura > Oikopleura albicans. Next base: position 20,825 of record SCLG01000313.1, on the reverse strand, counting down.
TTCTGTTGTTAAAATAAAAACGAATGTCGGGACATTAGCTTTTGCTATAGCCTATAGTATAAAGCAATCCCCTGAGCCATTATGATTGCACGTTTGGGACAAAACGTATTAACAAAATGTTCGATCAATTTTCGATTTTTCAGCAAATGCCTAAGACCTGCGTTTTTACCGTATGTTGGCGAACAGACTGTCGGGCTTTGACTAATCTTCGTATGATTTGTAACGCTATTTAGACCTTACCGCAACAGTCTGTCCGCCAACAATACGGTATGCTTCACTATTTATTTCACTTCTTAAAATTAGAGATAACTTAACTCAAAAGGGAAGACAAGCTTTTTTGAAATTATAAAATTTGCTATCAATGTCAGGGAAAAACGTTTGTTTCAAGTGGTTACTCAATGGTTAGCCGAGATGTGAGCGGGGTATACTGCAATAAAGATGTGGCATTTTTTGAAACTCAGTTATATCATCCAAATCCGGTTCTGATCGCTGGTGGAATTAATGATAGCCTTAAAATTGAAGAAATCTTTGGATTGAGAAATAAAGCTTCAAATCTCACTGGAATAAATGCTCCTTTTAGCGTGGCGTTAAATATGGGATATCATTTACGCGACTCGCGTTTCTTTTCACAACGATTTATTACCCGAACTCAAGCTATTGAATATTGCCGCTCAATAGACGCCTCAATTTTGAACATTCAGACCCAGGAAGACTTTTTGATTGGCTGTCCAAATTTCACCCCATTTTTTGTAGAGAGTGGGCGTCAAGTAAGGGTAGGTTTCTTATTCTTCCAAACCTACGATTATTTGGTGTTGCCACAGCTGACATTTTAACTTAATTTAGAAAAGTAGCCTATATTATTTCATCAAAAATACATTTTGATTACGAAAACAACAATATACGGGGTTCGCCGAATAAGGGTCACTATAATTTGGTGTTCGTAACGAAACCTAAAGTACCCTTATTTGGCGCCATGTATGCTAATCTACTGTTTCGACCGATTAACGGGCCATAACTTATGGCCCATAAGAAGTACATTTTTGACGTCACTAAATTGCCCAAGTTGTGTTTAATAATTACAAGTCTACGAATTCTTGAGCTGAATTTTCATATGTTCGTAAAAACTGACTAGACACGAAAACACCAAAGAAATCCCGTTTACTATAAAGGCATTAACCACCGCATTATATAATAGTTAACAAAAATCGGCCAGCCTTTTTTCTGATATTTCACTCAGTAATGCAAAATATGAACGATGACAGTATTGATGAAACATCGAAGGCGTGGGTGGAAATCATGACGCCGGTTAAATTTTCACTTCTCCGACCGGGCACGATTTTTCAAAAAGACAAGTCTTATTGTATAGGTGGTTATCCTTGAGAATATCCAAATTGCATTGACGTATGAATCATACGGTATGATTCATGTATTCGTTGTTTCTTTGTAAAAAAAAATTCGGTAATATTCCGGGTAAATAGCATGCTCAAAATTGGAAAGTTTTGTTTTGAAACTATACCGGTACGTTTATCGGAAAAAGGACAATATATTTCTCATTGTTTTTTATATCAAATTTTATGTTTAGTATAACGTCATAAATCTTAAGGACGATTGACAATAATTTAAGGCCCATAAAATCCTAATTTTACCCCAGACGCTGTCCATTTTAAATTTTAAAAGTTTTGAACTGAAAATTTTGAAAATTAACACGAAAAAAGAGAAAGGTCAGATATGATGGAATCATGAGTCCTAGGCTATAATAGTAATTTACTGACGCCTTTGATGCCTAAATAGTGTTTAAAGGATATAAAAATTGAAATTAAAGCGCGTCAGTGATAGCTACAACGCACGTTACCTTAACCAGTTTGGTTATTCTCAATGAAAACCAACAAAGCTCTAACTCCGCCTTACTTTATAATGGAATGTGAATTCGATTTGAATTTAGTCGTCTGCAAACAAACCTACGAGAAATTCCCAGGCCAATCAATAATTAACAATGGTATTAAATATGTTATTCACGATATATTATACCCGGAAAAGTATATTAACAAGGTATGCACCAGAGGTTAAAAACATTGATTATGTTTTGTACTCGTTATGGAAATAATATGTAATTGAGCTGTTTACATGACGGGGTTTGGTGAAGCTTAAAAGTTCTCTAAAAAACTCATTTGTGTGTAATTAGGATTTTAACTAAAATTTTTAATTTGTATTCAGTTATGTTTTTAACTCGCCATGCCAAATGAAAAAATGTCTAAATGACTTGAAAACTATAATATATATCAGTATCAGAAAATTACAATATACATACATGTATAGTACGGCACTTTTATTAAGTATTATTCGTTAACAGTTAACGTTAAACGCAAACGGCCAACGGATTATGAATTTAGCACCAAAATAACGTTTTTTTTATTATCAAAAATTTTTCTCCATTAACCCATCGGGCTCATACGGCACTAAAAGGACCCAAGCATATAACGTAAACTTATCTAACCTACATGTGTATGTATATCAGCATTTACTCTCAAATTTTCCAAATTGATCCCGTAAACTTATACAGTTCTAGTGCCCTTTCCGTAACACATATATAAAAAGTGTCGGGTTTGGTGACGAGACTGTCATTTTTGTCAAAAAATAAAAAAGGGCAATGAGCAAATTACTATTAGTATTACACGGGGTGCGCCGTTATGTTTCGCGCCGTTATGTTTCACCCCGCTCGTGCCGTTATGCTTCACTTTTTTTCGTAAAAATTTTCCAGCTTATCCGCCTACGCCCTGCGCCGTTATGTTTCACCTGAGGTACAAAAAAAATATACAAATATAAAAGACATTTAGAACTTTTTTATTTAACTATTATATCACAGTTCTACACCACATACGTAAGTAAGTTATAAGTAAGTTTAACACTAAATAAGTTCAAATAAAAATCTAAGTAGGCAAGTTTTTCACAAAAAAGTTGTCTTGAAAACAACGCTGGAATTTCGTCACATAATGCAAAAATAAGCTTTTTTGTCGCCACGGATAAATGATAAGAAAATGTTTTTTTTCTTTTTAGCCATTTTTTTCTCTGTTCTAAATCAGTTTTTAGCGCTCGATTGTAGCGCATACCAGGGATCGAAATGCAATCACAAAAATCACAAATCACACTCACAATCACAATCACATGTGTGATTTTTGCGTGATTGTGATTGAAAATCTTTTAGGCTTTTGTGATTGTGATTCGCATACTCGAAAAATATACAGAAATTTGAAACAATCTAGAAAAATCCCCGTGGGAGCCGTTATCTTTCACCTCAATGAAATGCAGACCGATTCGCCTACGCACTGCGCCGTTATGTTTCACTTTTTCCCGCTCGGCCCATTATGTTTCACTTTTTTCGGAATTTTTTTGTGAAACATAACGGCGCACCCTGTGTACTTAAAGTATCATACTAATAACTCACTTATTATTATCGCGATTTGTTACGCTTTTAACTGTCATGCGCCGTTTTGGACAGACCTGTCCAAGCGGCGCTTTTATTAAGTATTATTCGTTAACAGTTAACGTTAAACTCAAACGGCCAACGGATTATGAATTTAGCACCAAAATCACGTTTTTTTATTATCAAAAATTTTTCTCCATTAACCCATCGGGCTCATACGGCACTAAAAGGACCCAAGCATATAACGTAAATTTATCTAACCTAAATATTGATTTTTGTTTTGGATAAGACTACACTGGTAACTTGAAATTTTATACAGTAATAAAAATTTATTTGAAGATTATTTTTCCAACATTATTTCATAATATTTGTTACCCCTGCTCTACTAAAGTAACAAATACTTAATTGTAAGTTTTTGGTGTTTTGGAATCAGAAATATGTAAAATGTCCGTATAGAACATAATACTTTGGTTTTAACTTTTTTTTTATCATTTAAAAAAAATTTTTACAAGAACACGACATCTTATGTCCAGGCACACGGTTTTTTNGCAGGGTGCCTGATAACTCCACAGGGCGTAGGCGGAAAACTGAAAAGATTTTTGGGGAAAAAACCCGCCTGATAACTCAACGAGCGGGAAAACCCGCCTGATAACTGTGCGCCTGATAACACCGCACCCGGTGTATTTTAACAATTTTTTTTTTTGTGGACTTAAAAAAATAAGAGTTGAAAACTTAAATATGGAAATTACGATTACAAAAATCTAAAAAATATTAAAATCTGAAAAATTTCATACTTTTTTTTTTTTCTTTTCAGATATCTGGGCGTCTAAACAAAAAAAGAAAAAACTTTGATTGCCTAAACATTTTTTTGTTTGTATGGTTTTTGTTGTCAAAATCTCTGTAGAAAAATGAAATAAAGGTGTTGTGAATAATAATCTTCTGAAAAATTATAAAATATTGTGAAAAAAATATAAAATTCACATTTTTTTTTGTTTCGCTCATTCAATTTTTTTTTTAGTCTATTGAAGTTTCCGAAAACCCGGCGCTAATTTAAGTTGCCGCACAGCAGAGGGCGGCACGCAATTAGAACTTTTTTTGATATTTTTTTTCTTTTTTTTTTCGTCTTTTTTTTCTTTTGATTTTTGTTTGTTTTGACTTTTGAAAACCCCCCAAAACCCTAACTTGCCACGTTCTTACTGAGAATCACGCTTTTTTTCTTTGCTTACCCGTTAAAAATGGAAACCAAAAGTGTGGCAACTTGGGGAACAACCGAAAATAGAACACAACAAAATTTGAGCAAAAAAAAGAATGAAAAACTAATAAAAAAGAACAAAAAGAGCTTATAACTAGGTTAGTTACAAAATAGTGAATCATACTTTTAGCATCAGTAATATCATCGTTGGGTATTTTTTCGCTAAAAAGAAGGCAACCGTTCAGACCCTAGTTATAGCAAACACAACGAGCATAATATTCAGAGATCAAAATCCACAAATCACTCTAAATGGTTGGAAGCGCGGTTCGGTTGTTTGTGATTACGAAATTAAAATTGTGACACCTCTTCGGGAAATCAAGATTAGGGATGTTTGAGTAATACTATCTGATATCAGATATCTTTATGTTATAATTTTAATTTTAACGTAAGTGGTGCCGTCAAATAAGGGAAGTTTTTAAGTAAGGCACCGAGTCATAGTTATTTTTTAACAAATGGTCTAAACAGCTCTATTGCCAGACGGAGTCAAGCAATTCTAAGTCCGCAATGGACTTTTTTCTGGATAATGTTGGAACTGCATTTGCTTCAGTCGGTATTGATGAAAACTCAACCCGAGCCGGTTCTCAACAAACAACCGAAATAAGTTGCGAGTCTGATAACTTCGTCTGTGATTTTAAGAATTATCTCAAATCCGGGGTCAATTTACCACGGACAGGAGCCTGTTTGCCCAATAAATGGATATGCGACGGTTACATTCAATGTCCGACAGTGGTCGATGAAATCAATTGTCCGAATAAGAAACGCGGTTGAAAAAATTGCGTTTCAATTTTTTCGTTGAGAATTTTTTTTTTTGCGGAAAAAGATTTGTGAAAAAGATTTGTCAAAAAGTTTTGCAAAAAAACTTTGTGAAAAAGATTTGTGAAAAAGTTTTGTCAAAAAGTTTTGCAAAAAAATTTTGTGAAAAAGATTTGTGAAAAAGTTTTCTCAAAAAGTTTTGCAAAAAAAGTTTTGTGAAAAAATTTTGTGAAAAAGATTTGTGAAAAAGTTTTGGAAACTTATATTATAAACATTTCTCAATAAAAAATAAATTAATAAAATTTCAAATCGCCAAAATTCAGGATTTTGCTGATCCGACTGTGACCAGATCTATGGAAATCGAACTTTTTGTGGATTCTGTTTATGTGGCACATTCTAACTTCCCGAAACACTATAAGAACGAGCAGCATCAAGTGCAGTATTTCAAGACGAGCGAGGAAATGATATTTGTGGTTTATTTTGAAAAATTCCACCTTGAACTCGATCGCACAACCGGCTCTTGTGCAGATTTTCTTGAAATTGAGTATAATCTTTTGAATGAAACCTTTACGAAACAGTTAGGGTGCTCATATTGGAAGCGTCGAAATTTTCAAGAATGCTCACCTGAATGCCGTAGGAAAAATTATCATATAAAAATTATACAAAAATTATTCAAAAATTAACGGTTGTCCAAACGAAACTTTTGTGAAAAACAGTTTTGTTAAAATTTTTTGTGAAAAACAGATTTGTTAAAAAGAAATTTGATCAGAAAATGTTTGATAAAAAAGTTCAGTTACTTATTTCTGTTATTCAAAAATATTTGATAAAAAAGGTTTAATTTTTTTTTGTTAAAAACAATTGATAAAAAAAGCTTTATTATTTTTTTTTATTAAAAAATGTCTTGTTTTTTTAGGTTTTCTCGAATTGTTTTCTTAATTTTGTTCTTGAAAAGACGTCTATTAGAATAGCAACTTTAGAAAATACTTTTTTGTTATTTTTGATAGAAAAAGGTTCGAACCAAGTGAGTGTGACCACCCTAATTACAGTATTGTGGAAATATTGGGGATGGAAGGGAGCCATTTGTTCCCCCACGAAAGCTCTTTGTACCGGCGGCACAATTTCAATTGACATTTGCGTCCGACGCTTTCACGCATTTTCAGGGTTATTTGATTCGTGTCGAATCCATTCCAAAAATCCTTTACTTTGGGTTTAGTCAATCGTTCATTCACATTCAGTTATTCAATCAGTCCGAAGTTTTCGTTTGTGCTGAAAGTGGACTCCATGAAAGATATGTGATCCCATCGGATTTTGTTTGTAACAAACTCCTCGATTGTCCCTTCGGTAAATATTAAGAAAATTAGATGAAAATTTTAGTAACATTTATATAATACAGATCGTTCCTGAAAATTGAACTTTTTTTTGCTACTAAAAACCATCCGTTACAGGGCGTTGTATGTGTTTGCCGTGATTGGCTCTTAGTAGGGAACAAATCACAGGGTAGATTGAGTCCTAGCTCTCAGTACTATGAAAAACGAAAAAAAATTGGCCAATAAGCGCGCGAGTATTGGACGCGCTCCGCAGCAGCGGCTGTAATTGGCCCGAGCAGCGCGTAAGTAACAGATTGAAATCTAGTCGAGGGTGCGAGAAGAAAAAAAACGAAGAATGTTTAGCGTTGGGCTGAACTTCTCACGTGTTTCTGTTAACCCAATCAAAAGCTCCCCCGCCCATTTTCCAAACAACGACCCGATTCAAATGTAATTCAATTGCACTTAAAAACACCGTTTAGCAGCTTGTTTTTTATTANATAGTTTTACTCATCGGGTCAACTTTTGATTTTGCATTTTCTCGTATTTTCTAGTGTTTAAGATAAGAGTCTATACTATTTTTAGGTGATGACGAACTAAATTGTAAGGTCGAAGTTGACTCGCGTTTTTCACAATTTTTCTTTTGGAATCGAGGCTATCCAAAGAGAATTGTCTATGCCGATGGAAATTGGGAAGTATCAAATTTGCACATTTTGGAAGACTCTCTTTTCCCAAAAATTCGACTTTACACCCCAATCACTTCGAGTCTGGATGATATGTTTTACTGTCAGAGATTGAAATTTTATTTTTGCTAAAATTACAATTGTACTAATTGATGAAAACAAATGATCAAATCATCTTTTTCCAAAAATAAGTTACGCAAAATTAATCTCCGGTATAGTTCTCGGACAAATATAACCATTCCGACCATCTGGCTGTGCGATGGCTACATCGATTGCAAATACGGCGAAGATGAATTCAATGAAAATTGTAATCGACTGCCCAATGGACAACCTATTTTGCTTTCCAGTTTCCATTTTGACCTACTTGCCCCAGAAGACGTTAACAAACGTTGCAAAGGTGCTGCGGTTAAGGCGCTTCTGAAAGATAACAAATC
>SCLG01000313.1:0-11139 GCA_004367875.1 Oikopleura albicans | reverse complement strand
AAAATATAAACACGTTTTAAGATGTTAGCTTAAAGTCCAAATTTTGGAGTAATATTCGTTTGGAACCAATATTCAAGTATCTGCTACAAATCATATAAAATTGTTTTTTGTGCGTTTTTTGCTTCCAGCTACGGCGGCTTGTTTCGCTGATAGTTTAACGGTCTACGATGGTGGTGATATTAATTCTCCAGTTTTGGGTGTATTTTGTCGGTTGCCAAATTATGTGCCATTATCCTTGGAGTCTTCCGGTAGTGAAATGCTAATTCAATTTTCGGCAGATTCTGATTTCCACGGAAATTTTTTGCTTTTGGTACGTTCAATTCGAAAATATTCTTTCGACCTGGACGACCATTGTTTCACTTATGGACATGGGTATAATGGAAATCTTGACAGGATAAGGGATCAAAAAAAAATCTCCTAAATGTTTGCCTAAGAAAATAGCAAGTAATGAATGACGTAATATGTGATATCGGATCATGCTTTGCACGATTCTGGCATACAAGCGGAGCGCTAAGTAAGGGTCGGTTTGGTGTTTTTTACTATGTAATAGTACGCTTAAAGCGTAACCTTACAGGCGTCGTTTTTTCAACATATGATACCTACCTTTACTTGTAACAGGTTCAGCTTCCAAAACAGATAACTATACAATTACGGGTAGATTTACCCTTTACAGTCAAAGTAAGCTATTGAATTTGATCACCAAATTTCCGAGCCTTGATAAGAACAACCTCTGGATTATGTGAAAACTGGCCGACACCGTCTTTATTTCAATTTCCGACAAGTAATATAACCGACAAATATGGAAATTCAACAAATTTTTGTCGTCAGTTACAGGATTTTACACAGTGTGTTCCGTACCCAATCACTCATTAACCGGCCAATTTGCCGTTAACGGGCCATTATTCAGCCACAAATTTTCCAGCGATTATGTTAACTTTCGCCTTGGCCCGTTTAGGTTGTCCGCGGTTTGGGCTAAAATCAATACTAGAAGCATTAATACTAGAAAAATTCAGATTATACATTTTGTTCATTTTGGAGTGAGATTTGAAAAAAAAATTTTTTTTTTTTTCAGAATTTCGGAAATTGTTTTTTTCTTTGATTGAGGTCAAAATGGGCACCAAATTGAACCCCGCAATTTACTGAGTCTAGCAAACTATTTTGTGGGAAAATTGAACGCACCGTTTTTGAACAGTTCCATTTTGAAAAATTGAAAAATTGCAAAAAATGACAAAATTTTAAATTGAATCGTCGATTGCGAAAAAAAAAATGGAAACTTCCTATTTTCAGTTTTTAACCTGCAAATTTGTTGTTTTATGGTCACCGTTTGGGAAATTTCGTGGCCGGTTAATGAAGCAACTTGCGTATTTCACAATTTCTTTTATCATATTACGAACAACTGGCCAATATGATTAAAATTAGGGGCACAAAAAATTTATTTTATTTCGTAATCCTCAATAAGCCAACTAACGATTTACCGATGGATGATTTCATCACTCCTCAGTGTTTTAAAAACAATTCTTTGATTGATTGTGAAATTTCAGAGTGTAATCAACATTGTCCAGTTGACAAATACGCATGCTTGAGCGGAGAATGTATCGATATTGATTTTCTCTGTGATGGAGTCCCACATTGCCCACAGCGTGAAGATAGGCTCTTCAAAATGAGTATCAATATATTAAAATCAAATTTATTAATTGTAATATTCTGTAACACAGAGCCACCAAGTGGGCAAAACGAGTAAGTGTTTTCATGTAATACAAGATATAACCCATTATTATTTTGTAGTAAAATCCAAGCGGTGTTCCAATGGATTAGTAAGATACTGGAGTGAGCAAAAAAGTGTCACCGAGCAAATTTCGCTTGTAGGTGAAAAACAGTAATCGGTCTTATCTATTGTAAGACCCGCGTCGAGCTCGGTGACAAACTGGCGACCCACACCAGTATGACAGCCGTCTCAATCCCTTTTACTGGATTGGGACATTTTTTATATTGATTTTGCAAATGATTAGAAATTCAAAGAAAAGAGCCCGCATTGAGATGAACAGCACTGCTCTTCAAACGTCCAATTAAAAAGTCCAAAGATAGAACCCGACAATTTTGATACAAATATTAGGTGGAGGTTATTCATCCCAAGAACGTCAAAAGATATTTTCTTATTTCTTCCCGGAATCAAAACCGATTTGGATTTTTTCAAGTTGTTCTACACTGGCTCCACTCAAAATCGACACCGAATTGACACTAGGCCGATTTTTGCGATGACAATAGTACAAATTACGCAAGGTTTTTTTTTATAAAAATACGTCTGCTAGTTTTGGGTAAATTGACGCACTTTTAGGACCATTTGTCGTCCTAATTATCGTCAAGGATATTTTTTACGTGACACGCGCTCTTATCATAATTGAACGCTAATGTGTATTATTACATCAATAATGACAAAGCGTCCCGTATTTGGCACTTTTAACGATTTTAGAAAAAAATCTCCCGTATTTAGCACTTTTTTCGATTTAAGAGAAAAAGAGTCCCTTATTTGAAACATTTTTTTTTATTTTAACAGAAAAGTGTCCCTTATTAAGCATGTTTGTTCCTTATAATTTGTAAGTTATAAAGCACAAGCGGATCTTATCAAGTCGAAACTGTATTTGTTCTGTACTTTTGAAACTATATTTAAGATGACATTATTCTTGGAATGGATACATATTTCCTGGAAAATCAGGATAATTTTCCGTATTTCCTATTTCTACATTCGGATACAACAATCTTGGAGATAATACTGAAAGATATTCCTGTCGAACAATGGTTAAGGACGCCTTTGCTCGATGACACATTCGGACTTTTTGTAAACGCCCTGAAAATTGGGGAGACTTCATGTTACTATTATATTTCGGGAGATTATTTCACGAATAATGGCGATGGTCCACAAGCAAATTATAATGACAGCGAAATCTGTTTTTACTTTGTTTCGACCAATTACACAAGTCCCATGCTCACTATGGAATACGATATTGAAGAAATGATTGATATTAAGGCAAGGTATAGCAAACTATAACATATTTCCCGTATGTGGTATTTATGAGTTAGATGCCCCTACAGTGACGGCCTAAAGCTGAATGATGATTGTTAAANGTTTTGTTCGAAGTTCGGTTTTGTTCGAAGTCCGGTTTCCAAATGTCAAGGCTGATAAACATGCGATGTCAACTTGGACATCTGATGTCTTATGTGTTCGAAGTTCTGATTTGTTCGAAGTTCGGATTTGTTCGAACTTCGGTTTTGTTCGAACTTCGGTTTTGTTCGAAGTTCGGTTTTGTTCGAAGTCCTGTGTGCTCACCACAGATTTTCTATATTTAAGTCCTAGACGTTGAACTTTATTTTAAGGTGAGTTTGTATGTGATTGTTAAACTTTTCAATTTTACTAATAAATGACAATTCGTACCCAAAATAGACCACAAAAACAACTTGTATGGATTCCATAACAATATACGAAAATCAAAATACCAAAAATTCTCGTGGCGAAATTTGTGGACAAGGTTTAAATCAAAAGTTTGATATAAAAACGCAAAATTTCACGATGATGCTTGTGACTGATGTCGGGGGGAAATATTCGTTGTTTCGGGAAAATCGAGATGTTTTTGCTTCTTCTACAAAACGACCGGTATTAAAATGTTGCGCTAGTGATTGTGACAGTAATTTGAAATGCTCCTGCCCAGAAGATAAAGGCTATTTTATGGCAATACTCCAGGACGAACGAAAGGATGAAAGTTCAAAATTTAACATATTGGGGGTATCGATTTACACCCCCTATAGGGCACTAACAAGTTATCTTAACACAGGTTACCTTAACAAAGTTGAGTTATTTTAATACTTTTTGAACCGAAATTTATCGCAAGTTCCAAGTATCTTACGGAAGGCTCTACACAATTATCTTAACATAATGCAATTATCTTAACACTTTTTGACTTCAATAGTTGTTTAGATAACTGTTTAAGTGGTCTAGTTTAACTTAAACTAGACCACTTAAGGATGTCATACAAGTTTGACGTGTCCGTGGTAAAAACGCGTGGTAAGAACGTGCGTTGACTAGTCCAGGGATTTTGTAAAAAAACGAAATCGGATTTAGTAAAAAAAACCTCCCAAAACGCCAAAGATAAGAAGATCTCACTCACAATTCTGAAATTTAACAAAAAAATTAAATATTCAAATATTGCCTTATTTTTAAGCAAATATTTTTCTATTAACTTTAAGTTAACTTTAATAAAGTTTCTTAATTGATTTTCGGAAATAAAGCTACTTAGTTATTTTGCTCATACTAAACCTTTTTTAACTTTCAAAAAGGATCGAAATATCCATCACGAAATCTCGGATCTAGTTGACTGCGATAACGGCATTATTGAAAATTGGACAACATGGATGAGCAGCAGCAAGCCAACGGGGGTTAAAATGGGCGGTATTTACGTTGCCGGCGGAGAATTCGAAAGTATTACCCGACTTCGAGAAAAATACACTTTTTGCGACGCAGAAAATATTTTAAACGTGCAATGTCGAAGTAAAACAACAAATTCAACTATTTTTGATTCAACAATATCGTGCAATAAAAATGGTTTATCTTGCTTGAATCGAAATATTGGGGGAAAACTGTGAGTTATCAGGATTCAAATTTTAAGAAAATTACAGTCCCGGCTTTCAAATTGTGCACCCTGAAATTGCGCACCTTTTCAGGAAAATTTCCGAGACTGACAAAAAGTTATTTGGTTTGTCAAATAAAATTTATTGATTCAATTTGGCTCGAAAACGCCCTAGAAAACTAGGAATAAACTTGATAGTGACAGTCTAATCAAATTGTGCAGGACTTCCAAATTGTGCACGTTTCAAAAAAAAAATGTTAGTACTCACTGTTCGTTAATGATACTTTCTATAAGTATACTTAAAGTTATATTATTATAAGATAAAACTATCTAACCCAAAATTTTGCAGCGCAAAGAATATATGTTTTTCTTTTATATACGAGTAATATTTGTATAAACCAAAAATGTCAAATACAATTTCAAACAATTACCGTGCGACTTAATTACTTGAAGATTTATTTCGGATGAATTCTATGTAACCTCTAAAACAAGTGATGAATAATCATCTGCTCCCGTTTTTAGTTGTGATGACTTCGAAATACGTTTTTTCTGTGTTTGCAACGTGACATCCATGTTTTCCGAATCCGGTGACCAGTGCATTTCCGGATGGAGCCCCTTAGTGGAAGCATTAGAATGGAAATACTCATTTGAGACTGTGCATAATATGGTCCAAGAGAAAGCGATTTCAGGCGGTTTTCCAATTGGACTCAAATGTCAAAATTTACGAAATGTTCCGACTCATAATATAACTCAAACTGGATTTTATCCCACCTTTGAATGCATCCCGTCAAATGGATACAGTTACGCTGTTCAAACAATTTTTTTAGATATTTTTTTTTAATGACTAAAAGTGAAAATTAAAAGAAAAATGGAAAAAATGTGTGTTGTTTGAAAAGTCTAGTAACCAGACTCTAGTTTAACTAATACCGTACTGAAATCAGACTTGATTTACGCCAAATCAGATACAGTGTCTGAAAATTGTAGGAAAACAGTACAAATTTCGACATTACGTTAATTTTCTTATCAAAGCATTGATTCAAGCGTTTAGCTTTAAGCTATTAAATAAATAGGATCTGGATTTTCCGGAAAAAGTTTTTTGGCACAGTATCTACTATGGTTCTATGGGCCATAGACTATGGCCCATAGTCTATGGCGTTTTTTTTTTTTTATTTCCATTTCCATATATTAAGTTTTTGAAGAGTTTTTATGTTTGAAATTTGGAGAAAATGTATGTCATTTTTGATTTTATTTTAAAACAGATAAATGAATATGAATTTGGTCTGAATAGCCTGTATATAGTTGTTCTCAAAAAGCACCGTGCCATCCCTGCCCTTTTATCTTTTTGTCAGTATGGTATTCATGCTCTGCCCAATCATTTCAAGCAAATAACCATCTCACCTTCGAACCTAGTTCTCCCGTTATATACAAAAAACCAGGTTAGATATTATTTTATATAATAGTTTTATAACAAAACGGTGTACAGTCCCGGATCCTTTATGGGCTGCTCCCTTATTAGCCGGGAATCCCTTATGGCCTATAAGTTATGGGTCACTGACAGTACTATTTTCTCCAGGGTACTATTAGTGATATAATAGTGATCCATTTTTTACCAATTTAATCTTTTAATGTCTAAAAAGTCGTTTCAAGCAAAAAATAAAATAAAATTAGAGAATTTCTGTCAAAAAAGGGGCTTTATCCTTCATAGGCCAGGGATCCCTTATCCATAAGGGACCCGGGACTGTGTATGAATTAAGTAACTATTTGAACTAATGCCAAAATTACAGAGATTTCACGAAAAAACAAATGTAAACTGTTACTTCAAAAAATTAGTGCGTGGATTAAGAACCGGGAAAAGTTTTAAAATAAACTGGTAATTCCAATACAAACAGGGTTTTTAAATCACGTGCAAATAGCGGTTTGATTTTAATTCAAATGGTTAAGCGGTGTAATTTAGTTGAATGTTACAATTGTGTTGGGCCTAATTGTGAAGGTGCAGACCTACAGCATTCTACGGTGACATGTGAGGGAAATTGTTGGTCGATTTCATTGGTTGATTACAAGTTAGGCAGAGTTCATGATGAATTTGGTTGTTCAGAATCCGCCTGCGATTCATCTTATGCTCAACCTGCCTGCTATCAAGTCCAGGGTTTCAAAAATTACTTCAAAAAATTTAAGTTTATTAATAAGGATGTGTAATGCCTAGGGTTAGGAAGCTTGGCGTCTACGTGGTAAAAACGCATGGTAAGAACGTGCTTTGACTAGTTCATAGATTTTGATTGATAATTGAAAATCGCGATACATTTTGGTTCAAAAAGTATTAAGATAAGGTCACTTATATTGTTCATAATCATAAAAAAACATTTAAATTACAAATGTAATTATAATTATAATTGTTTTAGTAATAAAATAAAATGACCAAAATACTGTGAAAGCACCAGTAAAAATAGTTTTGTTATAGATTTAATAGAATTGCAGCTGAATTATTCAAAGGTGTGCACATTCTCACGCCTACTAGTTACGAAAAAATATTGACTATTAAAATGTTTTGTAATGATATACTAAATTATTATTACTAATAATGTTAGTTATACGGTATAGCTTATACCAGTAAAAATTTGCCAAATCAACAATAAAGTCAAAAATAAACTAAATTTATATCATTTTCATTGTGGACAACCTTTGTCACAGAAGACTTTTACAATAACGAGCGCTCATTGGCTATCAAAGAAACAGGCCAATGGGAAGCTCGTTAAAGTTTTAGGGTAGGAAAGAGTTTTTACCTACTCCATTACAAAATACTTCCCAATGAGAAAGTCTTATTTTGTGTAATTTTTGGGAAAATAAAATAAATTTCGTGATAATTTTGTATACAACCCTTAATCAGCAAACGGAAGAAATAGTGGTCAGGTTTGTGTTCAATGTTGTTCTTCAAGACTCTGTAATAATCAATCTTTAAACATTCAAAATCTTATGCACTCGACAGCACAGAAAATAACAACCAAATATTTATTATTTTTACCTTATTCTTTATATGTGTTATTCTGCAACGCAATCTTTGTAAATATAAATAAATAAAAATAATGATTAATTATTCGCGTTTCCAATTGAAAAGTAATATCCTGCATGAATCGTACTCTGAATTTGTTGATTGAGTCAAACTTTCAATTTCCATTCAGAGAAAAAAAAACATGAAACTTGCCCTATCACCACTTATATTAACGCCGGTAGTGTTAACACCAGATAAAGTTGTTTGTCATAATTTAATAATTATTGATTAGCGCTTATCAATATAATTTCGTGTTTTGTTGTATTCCTGGGTGTTTCTGTTTTCATCAATAAATTAACAACGGAAGTAAATTATAACAACGAAACGCCTCCATGTAATTTTACATACACTATGTAATTTTATACACATGTAATTTTACATACACTATGTAATTTTAAACACATGTAATTTTACATACACTATGTAATTTTAAACACATTATGTAATCTTTCATACATTGTATAATTTTACATACATTATGTAACTTTACATACGTTTTGTAATTTTACATACATTGTATAATTTTATATACATTATGTTATTTTATTAACATCATCATTTGAGACTTACATTTATCGATATATATATTATCTGATATTTCGGAATTACTCCATTTTCAAAGATTTTTGCGTATGTTATTTTACATACAAATTGTATATGTAATTTTAACGTTACACATGAAACTATTTTTAACGAACCTGTCGTTAACATAATTTTTTCAAACATTATTTAAGCTAACATAAGTTATGTTGGGCACATGTACTGATCATTTTTCTCACAAATTCGATTGTTATTTGAACTTAAATTTATAACTCGTAGGCGTTGTATAATGTTCATATTTATCCAATGAGAATGAATCAATGTAAAGTCTTCAATTTCAAGTAAAACATTTATTTTAACGATTTTTAATCTAAAAAAGCTAGAGAGAAAATGAGTTGTACGGTGGCCGTTATTGGTGCAGGTATAGCGGGAATTACGGCGGCATCTTTTTTGACAAAATCTGGCGTTAAAAATGTGCGAGTGTTTGAGGCTTCGAATCGATGTGGTGGGCGACTTCTTCATTTCAATTTGAGCTAGGGTACCCACGGTTAAATTTCATATTTCCGGAAATTTCCCACCATTATTGCATAAATTCAATTCACGCCACAATTTTAAGAACAAAACTGTCAATAGATACAATTTACAACGATTTCTTTAATTATTGTAAATATCGACCATGCAAAATAAGGCTTACTAAGTAAGGTGCCATTTTAAGGGGTTCTTGGGCACTTTTTGCGTGAAAAGGCTCTTAATGACAGCGTAATGTGTGTAATATGTTTTTCTAAAAATATTTTTTACCATCATATTAAATTGCGGAACATATGTACAACAAATTAAACGCAGAGAAATTCAGTTGAAGGCTTCAAATTAAAGCTATCTTTACTTAAAATTATGGCCTGCTAATAATGGCTTGAATTTGGCTGTGGTCTATATACCATATGATATATGGTCCGTATATATGGTCCACATTTCTCCAAAACATTTTGGATTTATTTGAAAATCTGGCAACGAATTGTATTTGGTTTGTTTTTGATAATCCTTTGCATTATATGTATTCACCGGATATTGGCCTTTCTTTCTCATTCGCACCGTGATCGTGCAGTTTTTATTGTCATAGTTGCAAAATAATTGCGTAGGGTGTTAAAATTGTAACCCGTGTATACCTAAAATTGAGTGAAGAAATAACAGTGAATCTAGGCGCTAATTGGATGGCCGGCTCAGGCAGCCAAGTGTTGGCGCTGTTACGCAAAGATCCAAATGTAAAGATTTTTCACGATTTTCTCGTCGAAAAAAATATAAAAGTTTTGAACGAAGCCTTTGAAGATATCACCAAAGAGTATCAAAGTGTTCTAAAAGCGTTTCTTGACGCTCACGAAATCTTAAAAAATCGACCAAATCCGAAATTGATTTCAATAGCGGAAGGATTAGAGGTCGGGTTAAGATCTTAATTAATACTTAAATGAAAAATTTTGTACAAAAATATATCTGAAAACATCGAATATAGTTTTCAAAAATTACAGATAACATGCGTTTCAAATGATAATTTGCATATTCGTTGACGGGTTAAACCAGTGCCTAGCGTGTCCAAACTGAATTTCAACTTCTTTGCCATTTTCGGTGAGATACTTTGTTTTTCACAAAAATTGGGTTCTAACCTATTTTGGGGGTGTAGATTCCGATTTTGAGATCCATTTGCGTACGGCGGCACTCTAACCGGAAGTTACCGGTTTTAGAGCCGGTATTAAGTGGAATTATCGGTTTTGACTAGGCAGTTTTGACCTGGCAGTGCCCTGGTTTTCTTTAAACACAATTTTAGCCAACTGCAATTCCTGTGTAAATTATCGTATCCTTAAAGGCATATTAACCCCTTAGAGATTCACTGATTATGAAAAACCAAGCGATTATTTATATTCCGCATTAGAGTATATTGATGGATATGAACCCCTGTGTGGCACAAACAACTCCCACACATCCATTGGAGGTAAAATAATGTATTTTTATTAACATGTACGAGATGTGTCGTATGTGGCATATGGTATGACAGGTTCCAGATTGAATAAGTGATGTTAAAATATCGTTAAAAATGATCCGGAGATTGCTAAAACTTCGTCAGTCTGGAACAGACACACATTTACCACCAGAAGTTGGCAAAAATTTTAATTAAAGTATAGCCATTGGGTATTACCCAACATAACCCGACTTGGACCCAGGCCCAAATAAAGTCCACCCTAATTCGGGTCCAATTTGGTTTTAAAATGCCGACCTCTAGTTAAACGGCATTTTGAAATTTCGGTACCCCTGCACCACTTTTTTCAGATTTACACGATGAGGAGCTTGAAAAAGAAATAGGATCCGGATCATTTATGACGTCAAACACAGCGGCTGTAATTTCCGTTATCGCCAAAGAAGGAGGATTTAGCCTAAACGATGTTGAACTTAATCGAACAGTTACCCGAATATCTAAAGAGGACAAACAGTTTAGTCTAGAATTTTCCAGTGGTATGCTTGTGAAAGGCAGGGTTGCAACAAAAAATGTAGCTTTCGAAAATATAAATCACACAGTTAAAAAAAAATACAAAAAAAAATCACACAGTCATTTAAAAAAAATAGAAAATGTTATGTAAAATATTTGGTGAGTTTTTTTTTAGTCTGAGTGACACAGTATTTACATCCCTTTTCAAGCTGATTATGTTATTTGTACGGTTCCAATCTCGCAATACCGCACCAAGCGGTTAAAAATTGACTTTTTGCCACAAGAACATTTGGCGTTATTTGATTCCATTCCTTTTGTTCATTTCGCCAATTGTTGGGTTTTACTCGATGCCGCAGACGAAATTGACCTTGACCCCAACATGTTTATTTACATTCCTACTAAGTATGTTAGCAGGGTGGTCTGCTCGATTTGTTTACAAACATACATGAAAAAGAAAACGT
>SCLG01000312.1:224028-268594 GCA_004367875.1 Oikopleura albicans | reverse complement strand
ATTGACGATCGAACCAAGGAAATAAAATAATCCTTCGTAACTCTTAATAAGTAAAACAGTCAGTTTAAATAAAATTATAAAGTAATAAAAGTTGTAATACAAATAGGATATTTTTACTCCTTTTTTGTCCCATAATGTGACTTTTGTCTTTTTTATCACTATAAAGCGTCCCAGAACTGCACCTTTTTTAAACTGTCCCATAATTGGAGGGCCCCTTTTATATTGCATATTATATCGGTTCGAACCAGATAAATAATGTTATTTTTTTAATTTCCTAAGAGAGTGAAATAATCGCGACTTCCGCAGATCTTTTTTTCGAAAAGACATACCAATTATGGCCAAACCAATTTTTAAATAAATAAGCCATATAAGCCCACAATAATTAAATACAGTACAGGGGGGTATGGTTATAAGGTCAAGCCCGAAAAAAATGACTTGACCTTAATGCACTTCAAAAAAAATGACTTGACCTTAATGCCATTTAAAAAAAATTTTCCTAATATTTGATTTTCACGAAAAAATTATGGTCTTCACTCTACAAAATGTTAAAAAAAGACACTATTTTATAGAAAAAAAGTGTAAAAAGACATGATTTCTATAGAAAAAAAATGTGCGAGCGGGGGGGGAGGTCTTCATCCAAAAAAAGCGTAAAAAGACATGATTTCAAAGATTTTTTCCCAAAACACATACTTNTGGGTATGAATAATTGCACGCTAAATTATACATATTTACACGCTGTAACAATTCAAAACTTATTTTGATTTTATAAAAACGCTTCCTTATTTTAAGTCCCAACGATTTTTATTTACCTTGATATCATAGAGGTCGGTGTAGTGTTCCAATGCCCGCTGAAGTAATCCAGCTTTTTCACACATTTGGGCAATATGGGGTCGATCGTAGTGTGAAAAGACCTGATTGCCAAGGATGGCGTCGGCCACTTGAGGCGCATTCATCAAATTCATCTCCAGCAGTTTAGTTTGGAGGTGACCTTCACTTGGACGGTTGTTCTTGAGCGCCTCCAAGAGAAATGCGGTGCACTAAACAAATAACTTTAAATTAAAACGAATGTTTATCATATGTAAGCTATAGTACTCCAAAATGAATTGAGGGAAATTCTCGTCATAAAAATCATCCGCGAGTTTCAGGTACAGGGGGGTTGATAATAAGGTCTTAAAAACTGACTTGACTTTATAACTAACCTGATTTTTTTCAACAATAAGACCTTAGTGCTGGGAAAAAGTTCAAAAATACATGATTTTAGAGAAAAAAAAATGTAAAAAGACATGATTTCTATAGAAAAAAATGTGCCAGCGGAGGGCGGTCTTCATCCAAAAAAACGTAAAAAGACATGATTTTAATTTTTTTTTTCCAAAAAGCATGCTACTCAAAAAAAACTGACTTGACCTTAGTGCAAAAAAACTGACTTGACCTTAGTGCAAAAAACTGACTTGACCTTAGTGCAAAAAAACTTACTTGACCTTATAACGGCACAAATGGCTGACCTTATAACCAACCCATCTGAAAGTTAACTACAACTGTTATGAAATTACCAAATTACCACATGGCTCTTACGAAAAAAATTTTGGGACACTTAGGGACTCCAAAACTGTCGGCAATTTTTTTGATTCCATAACCGGAAAGTACAAAACGCGTACATCGGGCACACCCTAGTTTCTTAAGTATTAAATATCAAAATGAGGGACCTGTTGAATAAGTCGGAATTCCAGGAAGACGTCAACAACTTGCGAAATGTCGGCCATGGGCTCATCATCCTGGACGAGTGATTGAGCAAACTGCGTGCCTTGTTCGGGATTAATGCGCATAATATTACGCAGGAGAAAAACATAGTCGGGCTGAAAGTTGACCTTCTTTGCATATTGTACAATCTTTTGGAATTGGCCTGTCTCTGCAAAGCACATGATGACCTTATTGGGCGCATGTGCCCGTAGATAGATAGAAAGTGCTAGCGTTGAATCGGTCTGCTTTACGAGGTCACCGAGTTCTTCAGAACACTCTAGCTTATCCTCTTTTAGCCACTTTTCGATTAACTGCTTGCGGCCCTGGGCAAGAACGGGCCGACAGAGTTCCATGGTTTCCACTTTGTTCAATTTTCCGGCGTCTAATAAAATGCCAAAATACTGGAGTAGGGGCGATGTTTGGCCAGCTTGAGTTTGAACCTGCTGGAATTGTTGGATCACTTGAGATAGGGTGTATACGATTAGAGGTCACATCGATTCCTAAGGGGTCATAAAAGGTCACTATAAAAACATAATACTGAAACTGAAAAAATGACACGTAATACGTGTCACGTATCATCTTATCATTACTAAAAGGTTTAGTCTAAATATCGACAAATTCCCCTTCATTAATATTAGAAGATATCGATATCATACATAATACTGATTGGAACTGTGATATTATATCTACACCCAAACTTGTGGAGTGCGGAGAACTCCCCGGGGCGCATTTGCCGCCACTTTAGCCGCATCGGTGTATGCTCCCTGTTGGAAAAGAAGTTGAAATTTCTTGACGAATAAATCATCAGCGCTACCTAGATCACAGCGGGTGGCAATTTTAAGTGCCAAATCGGGGTTGTTGAGCTGTTGCTAGAGTTCACAAAAAAAACAATATACATGTATAACTAACATGCCAGAAAATTTCTTCAACCAAAAAAAAGCGTAAAAAGACATGATTTCAAAGATTTTTTCCCAAAAAACATGCTTCACGAAAAATTGACTTGATCTTACTGCAACAAAAAAATGACATGACNAAGGCAAGTCGGTCTCTATGTAGCCCAGCTTCGTGGGTCAATTCGGTAACCCAAAAGGCAAGTCGGACTCTATGTAGCCCCGCTCCGCGGACCAATTCGGTTACCTAATAGCCTAATCGTACTCTATGTAGCCCTACTTCGCGGGCCAACTCGGTAACCCAAAAGGCAAGTCGGACTCTATGTAGCCCTGCTTCGCGGGTCAATTCGGTAACCTAGTAAACTAATCAGATCCTTTGTAGGCTCAATAGGCTCATCGGTAAAATCGGCCCTTGGGGGTTAAAATTTTGGATTACTGTAATGAGATTTTTTGATCAGTGGATCAAGCTCTATACGTTACGGTATCTAATAACTTCATTGAAGCACTTTTAGAAAATACATTATATCTATTATCGCATGTTTAGGCGATAAGCCGAACAGCTCATTTCGATTTTTTTGTCAAAAATCGATGCCCTGGAGTGCCACTCCTAATTTTTTTTTTCGAGAAGTACCCTTATCATCTAAGCATGTCTGACATTTTTTGCAGACCTTCGCAAGGTGTCGCACATTACTTTCTGGCGTCAATTTTACAGAAATGGTGAGCTTTGACCTTAAAATTGGCGATTGCGGGTCCTTAAAAAAATATTTTTTTTTTCTATTATTATACGTGATGATAGAGGGTTCACCTAGCTAACTTCTCACGAAATATTGAAAAAATCCATGACCTACCGTTCTAGAGAAATCAATTTGTATCGGAAAAATTCACAAAATCGTCAAAATCGGCCCTAAGGGGTTAAAATTCGGAATTACTGTAATAAGGTTTTTTGATCAGTGGATCAAGCTCTATACGCTAGGGTATCTAAAATCTTCATTGAAGCACTTTTAAAAAATTCAGTATTTCCATTCTGGTATTTTTAGGCGATAAGCCAAACAGCTCAATTTCGGTTTCTTTGCAACTTTTGATGCTACGGAGTGCCACTCCTAATTTTTTTCGAGAAGCACCCTTATGGTCCAAACCATGGCTGACATTTTTTGCAGACCTTAGCAAAGCGTAGCACAGTACCTTATGGCATCATTTTTACAAAAATGCTGAATTTTGACCTAAAAATTGGCGATTGCGGGTCCTTTATAAAAATATTTTTTTATTTTATTATAGGTGGTGATAGAGGGTCGACCTAGCTAACTCCTCACGAAATATCGAAAAAATCCAAGACCTACCGTTCGTACCCTAGTCATAGGGTTAGTCAAATATGTGTTCAAANAGACCCCCTGTATTTATTTTGTGAACCCTGGCTGTTGGGTGCAATACTGAACGATGTTATTATCGTCAATGCATACGGATAAGACTTGACCCTTACGGTTGACGCCCATTATTCCGCCATTAGTCTCATTTGGGACGGTGACAAAGATGGTGTCCGATGAAATGCGATTCATAAAAATGCACGTGCCGGTTTCAACATCGTAGACATGAATGTACCCGTATTTGGTCACCAAATAAATGCAACCATGTCGTTTGGATACTTGCATAGCCACTGGGAAGTCGTTTGCTGCCTCAACTGGAAAGAAAACATCCGCCTGCCGTTTAGCAAATGGCTACAAATACACCTTGAGCACATTTTAAAAATCTTAATAAATGAGTAGATTTGGTTTCAAGGTCATACTGGAAAATCTTTTAATATAAATGACCCTTTTTAATAATCATTTTGCTCCTTGATTAGTCATGATATGTACTTTAAATTGTACTGGGGGTGCTGCCTATAATACCTAACGATCAAAGTGGATCCGTTAGATGTTATAGCATAAAAAAGTAGATCCGTTAGATGTTATAGGCGACCACTTTTCTCAGAAATTTTAATCCGTTAGATGTTATAGACGACCACTTTTCTGAAAATTTTTAATCCGTTAGATGTTATAGCGACCCTTTTTCCTGTTCGTTAGATGTTATAGGCAGCACCCCCAGTATATTAAAAATAGCTAATGACCTTATAACCAGACTACGCGAATACAAGGTGAAATTATTACCTTTTTAGGTTTCCAAAAAAGATGACTTGGGTTTTTTTTTTAATTTTAGTCCTTCACGACTCAAATAAACAATCGTTGTGATAAGAGGTTAAAATTTTTGAGTTGTATACCAAGAAGCAGTCTTTTTAAAAAATTTTTTTATAAGATCAATCCATATTTTGAAAAATATTAAAAAAAAAACGTCCCATGTTTGACAACTCCGACCCTTATTCGAGTTCTATTTAATAACCCACAGTGACGTGTTTTTTTAGTAGGACCAAGAGGAGGTCTCTCCACTGTCCATCACCCACAGAATATACCAGAAATAGTACAGACATGGTTAATATCTTAAAATGATCCATGGTTAATATCAGAGACATGGTTAATATCAGTGATCGTTAATAAGAACGATTCTTAAAATACGGACGTAATTTACATAATGAACACGTACGGAATAAACAGAAAAACCGGAAGATGTTTTCACAATTGTAATAAAATGTACTCGACAAACAATAAAAAAAATCGATTTATTCAAGGTCAAAAGATATTAAAAAAAAACTTGATTTACCTGATTTCCAGCTGGCGGAGCGCCAACCTCAATAATGTGAAGTTTTCCGCCAGCGGCCGAACGAACGGCGAAGCAGAAGAGGTTTGACTCGTTATTGTTTCCTTCGGCCTTATGTTGTGTGAATGCGGCTGCGTGACCTTCAATGGGCTGACTCACTTTTCGATCGACGGAATATAATTGCATTGCGCCCTTAACGGCACCGCCGGCTGCACTGATGCCAACCAATAATAACCATTTTAAATCTGCTGATGCTCGATAATTAATGATTTGACAACCTAAAACATACATTTAAAATCATTACAGCTTTTGGGCATCGGCTGAACGCCTACATCGTGAGTTGGTCGTAAGGTCTTTGAAACACACAAGTCATTTATACTTAAAAAGTGAAGATCCTTTTTAGATTTATATGGGGTGGTTATAATTTATAACTTGTAAATTATAAGGCCAAGCTTAAAAAAGGAGGGAGGTGGTGAATGTCAGCCCTACAAAGTTATGACTTTGCAATGGAAAAAAATTCCTACACAAATATGCACAAAAAAAGTTGTAACAGGAAAACCTCAAGGCCATACGACCTCATAACCAAACCCCAAAATGTATTCATATTGTTTGCGTAATTTACCTGTTAATGACCCGTGTCGGTCAAACATTTTTGTGGGTGGTGAGTCGCCATCAATCGTCCAATGATAAACAGTGCCTTCTGTGACGAGACCGACCAGGGTCGGCGTGAGCCATTTCCAAAAAACGACGTCTTCCGTCATATTATGTGCTTTCATTTTTGCCTTCAGTTCCATATTAAATATTTGAAGTGTTTTGCCAGCTTTGAGGGCAATCACTTTTGATATTGGATTCATTATAGCGCTGTCGGCTGTAATTGGGCGACGAATGGGATTTTGNGCATCCGCCATATCCACAATTACTACCTGACTTTGATCCCCAACCTGAAAATCATATGATTATAAGGTTTTACGGTCCAGTCTCAATAAGGTCTTTTAAGACCTTATTTTTCTTAAGAAAAAAATCATAGGACTTTAAAAACGTAACTTTTGGTGTATTAATATCGTAAGCACCAAATTCTTAACATTTGTTTCAGATGGCTATAAAATCCTGAAATCCAGTCCTGAAATGCTTATAAGGTCTCACGATAATAAAGGTTTCTCATCCAAAAAAAACGTAAAGACATAATTTTAAAGACTTATTCCCAAAAAGCATGCTTCTCAAAAAAACTGACATGACCTTATTGCAAGAAACAACTGACTTGACCTTATAACGATCACACCTTGTGACCTTATAACCAGACCCCTGTCGCAAAATAAATATATCTCGAATATTGCTTTACATATGGTGTGGTTATAACGTCAAAACAAATGACATGACCTTAATTCATATACAGGGGGTCAGTAGATCAAACTGCATACGCTAGCATGCCTAATTATTTGATTTCGACACTTTTTGAAAATGAAAAAAAAAAGTTGCCTTATAACGCTAGTTATAAGGTCAAGGTCTAAAAAACTGACTTGAACTTTACTTTGAAAAACTGGCTTTTTTAGTTTACTGCTTATTATTTTTGACCTTATAACCATGTGAAAAAAAAAATCGACCACAAAAATGTTTTTCCACCATTAGCCTAAACTTAACACTTGTTGGAAAAAGTTCCGAAAGATGTCATGTATGATTTTATTAAAAAAAAGTGTAAAAAGACATGATTTCTATAGAAAAAATATGTGCGAGGGGGAGGGGCCCTTAGGGGGTCTTCATCCAGAAAAAAAACCCTTGAAAAAGGAACGCTTAAAAAAACTGACTTGACTTTATAACGGTCAAAATGTCTGACCTTAAAAAATAGTTGTTAAATTTTCTAACGTCCCTCTGTGAAATAAATCCCTAAAGGGGAAATCAATTTTTTTTCAAAATGCTGGGCTCGAAAAACCGTAAATTCGGGTCCATTTCTCTTAAAAAAATAATAACAGACCTGTTCTCGTACGCAGATAAATTTTTCGGATTCCATGGTCAAATTCGAAAATCCAATGTTCTGTGCATTTATACCAATATTGGTGAGGTTTAAATTTTCCTCGAATTTTATCGGAAGATTTTGCGTCATCTTGTCTTCCCACTCTCTAAATCAGGTAAAAAAAATGTAATAAAAGTTTTTTTTTGTTCAGATTTTTTTTTTATTCTCGTCAAAAAAGGTTTGTTTGTTTGTTGTTCTCTAAAAGAAAGTGTATACGTTTAAAAAGACAATATTCTCTAAACAGCGGAAAGCACCAGAATAAATAAGGAGCAACAACAGAGTTTTTTAGGCCCGGCGAGCCAAGAGTAAAATCAACTCAAAATGACGTTTCAAACTTTTCACACTATATCGTAACGCCGTGAATGTTTAACTTTTCGAATACAAATGTTTGCTTAGTGCGAAAACTAAAAAAAAGCAAAACAGAATTGGTCAACATCTTGATTAGCATGATTGCGCTTTTTTTCGTTTTTTTTGTTGTGTTCTTTTGTTCTTTTTCCTGCAATTGGTCATCGTTTTTTGTTTTTGTTTTTTTCTGTTTTTGGTCCAAAACGATTTTCATTTTCGTGCCAGCCGCACCAATCATAGACAGAACAATTTCCGAAGCTCATGATTTATTGGCGCCGGATTCCCTCGAGGAAAGGGCAGAATGCTCATGGACGCAATTGACTTTAAACCATCATCAAGGCTCTATGAAAAGAAATTCGATTTCGGATTTAGAGGGGCTACGGGGGAAAAGCAAAAACGATCAATGGGCAGCCTTTTTTAAATATTTCCCCAATATTTCAACTGAAAGCACTTGCTTAAAACTTTTAAGACGGTTAATTAAAATTCTTCCTACAAAAATAACTGACTATAAGATACCTGTGGTAAGCAGTATTCGAGGTAACCGGAGTTTTTAAGAGCGGCGGCAAGTTCAATTTGATGATTATCCATAAGGCTCTCGTTTATGACCACCAGGAGGCGACGACGGTTCTCCAGCGCCTCAGAACCGGTGTACTTAAATTGCTCCCGCATTAAATTTTCACAATTTACAGGGGGTTTGGTCAAACAAATACCGGGCCTAAAAATTGATTATTTTTAATGACTCGACCTACACAAGTTGTTGTTTATAAAGTCAAAAAAGACATGATTGACATGAAAAAACTGTCTTGGCCTTAGTGCAGAAAAAAACTGACTTATAGCGGTCAGAATGGCTGCCCTTAAAAACCAACAACGCCTGTAATAAACAGGAAAAATGAAGACGTTTTTAGACTACACCTCAAAATTAAATTGAAAAAGTGAAATCTATGATTAAAATATAAATAAAGAAATTTGAAAAAAATGACTTGACGTTACACCGGTGACCTGACACAATGACAGACCTTTAAACCAATCCCGATTAATATTCACTCGAATTATAACTTTGGATACAGGGGATAATGGTTGTAAGGTCAAGCCCTTGTCTGTCGCGAAACGAGAGCAATTTAAACACCCTCCTCAAGACAGCTGCCGGCTCCAGCGTGGGACACGACTAAATCTGCATTTTCGTACAAATCTTTCCAGGCCGCGCCATGCATATATGCAAAACATTCCATTGTCATTAAGGAGGCGTCATAACTGGGGGCCTAAAGAGGACCAATTAACATAAATCGGTACAAAAGACGAAAGAAGGCCTAGAAGACTGCATCACCTGGGCATTAATGTTACGCAATTTTCGCAGAAAACTTTAAGGGTTGCCAATGACGACTCGTCATTCAAAAAAAAAACGTAATTTTTTTTTCTAAAAAGCCAAAAACATACTCACTAGTCTCAAAAACCTTAGTACAAAATAAACAGCGAAAGACCTTATAACAGACCAAATCCACGAGTATCAATTATACTGTTATTAATTTATTATACAGGGGGTCTGGTTATAAGGTCAAGCCCGAAAATGACTTGACCTTAATGCAGAGGTCGGCACTTTTGGACCCTACCCTGATTGGACCCGAATGGACCCTATTTTTTAGGGTAGGGTGACCCTACTAGGGTCCACTTTTTTTTTGCCATGGTCCAAAAAAAGCGTAAAAAGACATGATTTCAAAGATTTTTTCCCAAAAAACATGCTTCACAAAAAAATTTACTTGACCTTAGTGCAAAAAAGATGACTTGACCTTATAGCGGTCACCTTTTGTGACCTTATAACCAGACCCCCCTGTATATTTTATATAAAATTTAAAAAAACTAGAAGGGGATTGTATTGGCTATAAGGTCTCGATCCCATACTCTGAGATTTGGTCTCTTATGAAAGCTCTGAGTTAAAGAGGTAAAACAGGAGGTAAAATTTTCTAGATAACCGCTCAGGTGGTGGACCCCACGACGTGGAGGTAAAGACAATCATTGTGGGAAAACATTGGTATCAAATAATGCTGGGTTGCAAAAAAAAAAGAGAACCGTGGATTTGTTTCTCTAACTTTCTCATTTTCTTTTGTTTACAGTAATTAGATACATAAATAAGACCAATGAGTTTACATATGCTGAGAATCAAATGACTTGACCTTACAATCACTGATTTTTTGCTGTTCATCGTTAGGTCAAAAATGAAAGAAAAAAGATAGCGATCCCATTGGGGAATTGCGACGAAATATTTTACAGCTAACACCTACGCACTGTGGTGTAAATTCAAAAAAAAAAATCTAAAATTTTGCGTAGGTTGAAACTAGTTGCTGCACTAGGTGTATAGAAAATCTCAGAAACCTCCATTGTAAGAGTTTCTTAATTCGTAATAATGGAATGAGGAAGATTTGGGACATTTTTTCTCTATTTTGGCTTTCAATAGACTCATCTACCTTTTGTATAGAAAAATTATTATAAAGTTGTTACGATTCTTTTATTATTTTTTAATCTGAAAATCGGAGATGGCCCGAAGGTGACTGGGCGCATGATTCATCAGCGCTGATTAAATCAATAAATAATGAAACTTACTTTACCCGAGCCAAATTGAATAAAGACCTTATCATAACATTGCTCTTTTAATAATCTCAAAATGTGATCATTTTCGAAGGCTTTGACAAGCTCAACAAACTCCGTCGTCCCAACCGTAACCAGCACATATTTCATTACAGCCGTCTTTATTATGTTTCTTTTTTCAATCTTAATTATATAAAGTAAAAATTTTGAGTCATTAAAAAGACGTTCATTAAAAACAAAAATATCAAAATAGGACATTTGAGCAATAAATAAACAATTCTGGAGATTTTTTTTATTTTATTCCTTTTCGTATTGCACAGATAGTGGTTCAATGAGAAGAAGGCGGCATCAAGAACAAGTGTTTTTTAACGCACAGTATCAGTGATATGATTTTTAAGAAAATGCCAAGGGCGTTAATTATTTATTTAGATGACTTTGATTTTTTTTTTTTTTTTGATTTTGAATGTATTTTTTGTAGAATTCGATAAAATTAAATGCAGGTTTTCAAAAAAAAAACGGACTAATTTGAGAAAGATATTTATTTACAGCTAGGCGTCTCTTTGTGGACATTTAATGGGTAATTTGAGTTCATGAATCTTAAATGATTGAAAAATTTAAGGCGACAAATTGTTTAACCCCTTTGAACCGCAGCAATACATGATGGGACACTTGGACTTAAAGTCGCTCTCATTTATGAACCAGTTCTTCAAACTTTGATTCCTCTTGAGCTGGTAAATTAAAAGGCGATTCCCGTTCTAAAAACCTTTGATACATGAATTATAGATGCGTATATTTTGGAGTCGGGTAAGCTAGGTGTCACCTAGTAGGTGACCTCTTTTTCCGAAAACCTCTAGTCGACTAGCACGTTAAAATTGTGGAGAGAAAAATTTAAGGGTTGATATCAAACTGGTTTAAAATCGACACGTCCCTAAGGAGCTGGCTTCAACCTTAGCGGTTTAACGAACAAAAGACTACCCCTAAAAACTTTTTCGAAAGTTTGAGCTGAGGGCCCAGCGCATCCGGTATAATTCGAAATTTTCAATGTTGACAATAGGTTGCGCTTTTTTGGTGGTCAAAGTATAAACACCTAATTTAAGACCTGGAAACGGCAGCTATTGAGAAAAAACGTTGCCGCGTAAGACAATAGATGAAGACGCATATTTTGGTCAAAACAGAATTACGATAAAAAACGGAAATTGATCAAATTATCGTTTATTAGTCAACGTTAACTTAAATTACCGGTTTCGACGGGTTCTAGACTAAATGAGGGCTATAGATTTCAAAATTTAATTCTGTTTTTAACGGACCGATCATTGTTCGGTAAATCCAGGTTTTTAAGTCAATCAAAATTACCGGTTTCGAGCGTTTCTAGACTAGATCGGAGCTAAATAAATTATTATCATTACATAATTTTACTTTTTAGCGTTTCTACGCGAAATGTTTCTAACGGAACATACAATTTATATTCCACAAACAAACGCCAAAAAAAAATTATGCTAAAATATGCCATCATATATTCCGACGAAAATACCAATTATAATATTTCGCACGGAATATGACATTCAATTCTAATATTCCGAAAAAATCTCATATCCGAATATGAGATTCCGGGAATGTCATATTCCCTAGCGTAATATTAAAAGTGGTATTTCCAGTCGGAATATATGATGACATATTTACCTACATAATATAATATATATTATGAGACAAATAAAAAAAACTAAGATTCGTGAAACCGACCGATAATTCTTTCTAGGTAGGTAAATTCCGGTGTTTTATTATAAAGAACACCTCGACATCCGAGTTAAGTGGCTTAATCGTTTCAAAATATTCCCCAATCCCTATTCCGAATAGGCTATTCGAAAGCAAATATAAGACATTATAACGAGCCCCTTGAATTAAACAACACACTTCATATGGAGGTAAATTTAGCGCGGAACACATAAAATCATGTTTTTAAGCCGATTTTAGTTTTGAATCTGAAATTTTTGGTCTTCGTCCAAAAAAAAACGTAAAAAGACATGATTTATAAAGATTTTTTCCCAAAAAGCATGCTACTAAAATGACTTGACCTTAGTCCCTGAAAAAACTGACTCGACCTTATAACGGCACAAATGGCTGACCTTATAACAAACCCCACCTGTAGGTTTATAATAAGTTATTTGGATAACCCATGTTTTATTCTTTCTTTACTTTTATTAAAGCGTGATTTTAACCAAGTTGGAATATTTTTTCGATTCAAAATTGGTTATTCTGGGACAATTGTGCCACGTTTGTGTTTGAAGGTTAAGGGCATGTTTACACGCCAATATGATATTCTCTTGTTGAATGCCTTAAAATTCCCCAGAGAAATTGGGGTTATTAATTTCGCTAAGTCCGATATTCATACAATTCACAACATTATATATCTATTACATTTAAAATATACATAATATAATCAATATAATATGTTACATATTATATGTAACATATCATGGGACCTGTGATACAGGTTCCTATAAATATCTGAACGCCTCTTGATTCCTGAATGTTAAACAATCTTCTACTGTATTAAAAAGATTATAGCTCAGCCTTAATTTTTAGTTCAAATAATAAATTATTTGGCACATACAATTTGATATGTAGCTTATACATGTATTAATTCACAAGTACAGTGATTTACTAACAATGAGAATTTAGATTCCCATAATAGCCAATTTAAGTTTCAGATTTGCAGCAAAAACATCCTAGTTTGACTTTTTATAAGTATATTTGATAGAAAAGTTACTAAAATGATTATATTTATAAAAGCTTTATAAAACATATTGATATTTTCGGATAGCTGGCCCTTATACAAGTAAGTTATAACAACTGCTAACCATATGTTTTCCTGAAAAAGTTCTCATATCAGTTTTTTATGAAAATTTGGTACTAATTTTCCCCAATTTTTTGTTAATAAAAAATAATCTCCGACACTAAAATTTACTTAGTAAAGAATCCTTACACAAAACTTACTCAATCCTATAGGATCCTATAACGATGCAAATGTCAGACCTTATTACACTTCCCTAGTTATCCACGGATTCCTTGTAATTAATTCGACATATTCTGTAACATATAAGCCCCGCAAAATAGAAATTTATACAAAATGAGTCGGCATTGGACCAATTGACTCTGCGTCTAATAAAATGAAATTTCAATTCAAAATTGAATTTCAAATTTAAAGGATAATGAAGACAAACTCTAGTAATAATAATATTAATACGATAGTGTGATCTTAATCATTTATTGAGGAAGAAAGTATAATTGAATTGAAATCACCGCATTATTGAACTTGATTTTTATGTACCGAGAATATTTTTTTTTCAGTTTATGTTTTTTTATCATATCTCTAAACCCCATAGGCAGAAATAAGTTCAATCTCATTTTGTCTTGATCTTGTTGTGATATTACTCGAATATAACTGGACACGATGACCAATCTTGCTTATCTTTCGCATCCCAATATGTACCACTATATTTATGCATTTTTTCACCGGTTACCGGATCAACTTCCTGCTTGAACCACGTCGGATTCCAGGGCTGTGTACGCACTTTACGTCTTTCACGTTGGCATTGCTCAAGCCGCTAAAATACTCAATCACTGCTGGAAAACATAGTATAGGGGTTGCTATAAGGCCTCAGGAACATAACTTAGGTTACATAATAGTTAAATAGTTTAAATACATTTTAAAATCACGTCAAATATCTGCGGTATAAAGTTAAATTTGGATTTGGAAAAACTTATCTGACCTTATAAATTAAAAAAACGGTCTTCATATTTTTAGGTTGTTATGACTCATAACTTATGAGTTATCAAAGGCAAAACATACCTTTCCTGGATACATTTCATGGGCGGCACCGTCTGAATCGGTCTCTTTTATTTTGTGGCGAAAGGGTAATCAGCCAAAACTTCTCCATTTATTGCCGATGACAATGCCCAAAAGGGGAAATTTCGGCGGATTAACCTTTCGCCACAAAAGAAAAGAGACCGATTCAGACGGTGCCCTTAGGCTTAGGCTTTAAAAAACAAGACATGATAATAAAAAAAATAAAAACATGAATTTTATGATAGATGCTGTACCTAATAACCAATCCTAAATAATGTACCTTTTGTAGCTTAATTCTAGTGAAAAAAAAAATTATAAAATTAAAATATTTATATTAAAATAACAAATTTTCTGTATGTTTAGTATACTGATCATTTCCTGCTTGAATATGTCAAGATATTGGGGGCACTTTTTAATAAATTAGTGCCCACAAACACCGAAAAAACTTTACGATTATGTTTATTTGGTTTACTTTTAAGTATAATTTCGCAATACCAAAAACAAATTATCATTTCACCTGTTTTTCGGTATTAGCCTCGTCCCATTTTGTGTCTTCCATTAGACGTTGGTCCTTTCTTAATCGTGAATCTGTCGGCGCAATTCTCTGTTCCATCTCATTTAAAGTGATGGTAAAGTCACTAAAGTGATATCGTTTTTCTGCGCCTTTCGGTAACGAATTCTAAAAGTATAAGTTTCATCTTTGTAAATTGACGATCGTGACAAAAAAAAAAGAAATCTACATGGGGTTGTAAGGTCAAGGTCTAAAATTGACTTGACCCTAAACGGTCCAGAATTATTTAAGATTTGAAAAACACAACGAATTTGCAAATACTGTATAGGGGGTGTGACCTTATAACCAGACCCCCTGTACGGTTTCAAGTTAATGCAAAATGTCTTAACCTTCGGGAAAAAATATCGCTCAAAATGCCACACCACATAAGTTATGTGACATAACCACACCCCTTGCATATTTGACAAAAAAGCTTTCAATATAATATTGCGGATATGGGTTTAATACCTTTTTCCATAAGAGTTTTGTATTGGTAAGGTCGAATTTGGTATTGTCGACTATATTAGTAATTTCGGCAAATTCTAGCTGCTCGTCCCATGTCCCTACAATATGTAGTTTGGGCTTTCCGTTAGCGTCTACCACGGTGCCCGTTACGCGTCGAGCCGGATCCCGTGAGAAGTAAGAGTAGGCATGATACTTCAAATGACATTTGTGAGGCGTCACTGCAGATGCCACATCATACTAAAACATAAACCATACAAATGTGATGTCCTTTAACTGACGCGTTTTTTTATGACGCCCAAAGTGACTGATATTTCCAACATTTATAAATCCTGCTACTGCATATGATATGCAGCATATCTATGTTTTATATACTCCCTTGGCGGTCATCGGGCCATTTTTAGCTATGGAATACCGTCCGGATAACTGATACAGGGGGGTCTGGTTATAACTTATAAGTAGGTATTCTCGCAAAATGATAGAGAAAAAACGGCGCCATATCAGCACGAACGAGAAAACCGAGTCGATAACTGCGCAAGGGGTTTAGTACATATTATAACCTATTTATTTTCCGAAAGTATTCAAATGGAAACAAAACTAACATATGTCGGCACAGACTGTGCTGCACAGTTAGCATTTGTCTAAAGCATATCGGGATTAAAGGGCATTACGTCGAAATTATCATTTTTTATTTCGGAAAATGACCCTTTCTTCGAATGACCCTTAACCCAAGGTAGCGGTCAAAATACCGAAAAACTGCTTCAATATTTGGTTTCGATATTTCTTGCACATATTTTCAAAAAACTGACCTGGCCTTATAACGATCCAAAGGGATGACCTTATAACCAACCCCTGTAATTTGACATTTTATATAGCATAAAGTTTATACACCGAAGAAACACTTGAAAGACGACAGTGTGTGTTTTTATCAGGGGGAAAATGAATATCGGGCAATATTATTGGATTTAATTTAGAGCTAGGAGAATATAACACGTATATCATATACATATACGGTATATGTATTTAAATGTATGTTATAAATGAACTTATAAACTTTAGATATACGTTGTAAAATACACAAATAATCGATGATTTCATGCATCAATATCCGTCACTTGAGGCTAAAACTAAACTTACTTCGCCACTTTGCTCAATCCATAATTTTCCAACTATGATATTATGGACAGTCGTCGTTACTCTCTTCCAATGATAATGCTGCCCGTTGCTATTAAATTTGACCTTAAAAAAGTGATTTGAAAGAGCATGAACTTTTTTCAAACATTACGCACCTGTATACTGCCCAGCGGCGTCACAGATAAATATTTTCCGCGAAATTTTGACGTAACGGTTAATTCACCCCATAACTCCCAGCCACCGTTTCGATTTGAAATGGCATGAAAGGCCGCGGCTGGTGGGTGGTGAGACACTAGAAAAATATTGATTATGCTTAAAAATAGTCTAATATTTTCCCGTTACACTTGATTTAGGCACAATTCAAATTAATTTTGTATAACGCTTCATTTATATTAATCGAACAGAGCCCTTATGACATTTTTAATTCCCGAAATCAGCGTCTTTTTGGGGTGAATTGTCCTAAAATACTATTTTTGGATATTTTTACACCTTTTCGCGAAAAACTCGTCCCGTTTTTAAATAAGAACTGAATCTTATAATGTAATTCTATATTAGACTGGAGTACTGATTTCTTTCAAATTTAAATTTAGAAGAAAGGTGCCACTTTTAATATTATCTGACTTGAACCAATTCTTTCATAATTAATCTTGACTTTCACGGTGGTCTCATTAAATAAACATAATGTGGGAAAAGCGAGTTGCGTGTATATCACCGCATTTTGAGTTTTAAAGTTAAAACAATAGTGGTAAATTCAGCAACATTGGTTAAAAATAAATTTAGGTTATCCACGAATAAACGGTCTACTTCATAATTTTATGCAAAGTCTAAAAAACTGACTAGACCTTAATGCACTTTGAAAAAACTGACTCAAGTCAAGACTTTATAACCAACCTGATTTTCCTGATTTTCCACAGTAAGACCTTAGTGCTCGGAAAAAGGTGTGCCAGCGGGGGGAGGTCTTAATCCAAAAAAAAAATGTAAAAAAGACAAGATTTTAAAGATTTTTTCCGAAGAACCATGCTATTAAAAAAAACGGACTTGACCTTATTGCCTGAAAAAATTGACTTGACCTTATAACGGCACAAATGGCTGACCTTATAACCAACCCCCTGTACACTTTTTCCAAGAGGTGGTTAAATTCAGAATTTTGAGACTGACCTTGTTCGACAATGAGTTTGAGGCCACACTCGTCCAATCGGTCAAGTTCATATGTCTCGCCTAGAAGTGGATTGAATGGTTTTGTGGTTCGAATAAGGGTCGATGCATAGCTGGACACGCTAAAGGCGCTAACGAGCGCCAATTGTTCCTCTGTGGTTTTAGCAGCTGCAGCCCGATCTAGATACTCGGAATATTCAAAGTCTTCCGTTATTCGTTGAAGCATTGAAAGGGGTTCGTTGAAATTTACAGGCATTGGGATTTTAGAAAGGTCCTAAAGAAACACAGTTTTTATCGACAATTTCTCTATAAATTATATACTATAATTCGCCGCCTATTTGAACTTTAGTATAATCAGAAAGATTATATTGAGGTCCTAAAGGAAATAAATATCCCCGTAAAAGTACACCTAGCTCTTAATATTGCTCTTCAGGTCCATGGGAGACGTCCAAAAAATAAATAAATGTCTTTAAATACAATCCTTCGAAAAAGTAATTCGCCGATTACAGTCTAATGTTTTTTTTGTCCCATCGTGTTCTAATGTTTCATTTTAATTTTAATTTTCTGAGAAACATTGTGGCGTAATTTAGCCCCGTGATTCTGAAAATCATGAAATTTCAAGCTAAATTTAACAGAAAAATGCTGAAAATGAGATTTATTGGAAGCATCTCAAACGTCAATCGTAATAATTCGGAATCATTTAGAATTATTTACTCGCAAAAAACCTGTTTGTACACGTCAAACATTCACAAAAATTCGGAGTCCGAATAGTTGGCAGTCTATTATACTGTATATACCCTACCTTGCCGATACATGACCGCATAATTGACCAGAGGTTAAGGGGGTGTTCGGGTTTATCCGGAATGACCGATCGCCTCTTTCGCCTGGTCCCGTCATTCCCCCCATTCGAGACGGTTTCGGTGCTCATCTCCGACTTCATCTAAATAAAAAATGACGTTTCAAAAAATTATCTCTAAATCACGGGCGCAATGCATCAGTGATGTTGATTGAAGCCAACACGTCGTTAAACGCTAAATATCATCAATATAAAAACGCTACTGTATCCGTAATAAACAAAATGTCATCTGATATAACCTTCTGCAAGGAAACACAAACTATGACTTTCAAAGGTAACACCCTGAAAATACATAAATTATATTTGATGTGGGCATAATATGTGAAATCACCGTATTCGACCACTTCTGCGGTTGTAAAAACGGATTTCCGGTACTTGCACGTGAAAATTTGAAAAAAGCCATCCTGATCAATATCTGTCTTAAATACAGGGGGTGGTTATAACTTATAAGATCAAACCCAAAAACTGACTTAACATTGATTGTACTTTTAAAAGCTCACATGACCGTATAACCATTTAAAGAATTAAAAATGTCGTACAAATTCACTTGACCTCATAGCGGTCAAAATATCAGACTTTATAACCACTACCCCCTGTATCAAACGGTTCGGTAACTACGCGGTTTATAACTGTTTTAACATGCATAATACGTCATATAACGACATTGTTTTAATGTGTCAAGATAACGGTAGAACTGATATTTTTGGTTTTTGTGTTTAAAATACTCACAATGAATATCAATTGAAAATTCGTTAAGTTGAATACCAAGTATATTTCTCTAACACCACAATTTCGTCAAAATAAACAAATATTTTAAAATAAAATCGTTAAAGAATCTAACAACAATGTTCTGTTACATATGTAATATTTTATTGTTTCACATCCCACTTCAGTTTGTTTTGTCCTGGTCAAAGATTTAATCAACCAATTGTGTATTGAAAAAAAAAAATTTGGCTTTTGTCTGGATAACAAAAAAATTCGCCGTATGTATAAAGGTTACGTGTGATTGTATTGTCACCCTTTAAAAGCATTTTACTTTAATGGCCGAAAAATGGGATCGATTTAAATAATCTTTCGGATTTTTTCGGCTGTCAGCCTCGGAACTATAATAATGACATGCTTTATTTATTTATTGTTTCCGATACGAAACGCTTTGGTTAATGTTACGTATTTTAAAATCCGAGAGTCGTTAATAACCCCGAATTATCATCCAATAAGATATTGACACTTGACAGAAATCACCGAATCAAAAGGTGTACCAATTCCAACGAGTAATTATAATTAACCCTAGACCATATAATACATCCGTCATGGTTAGTTAATTTTCCGAATTTTAGTGTGAAATAAATTTACAAGAAACAATGACACAAGTATTATTATGGAGCTAAACAATGTGATGAAGAATATTGAAGCAAGAAGTTGACATCCAAAAATGTACGGCTAACGCATTATTAACGATTGAAAAGAACAGCGTTTGCAAACATTGTGCGGTTCCGGGTTAAGGTTCGAACATTTGTTTACCAACTAGACTGTAAAATACCGGTTGAGTTTCATGAAAATCGGCCGGGCGTTTCTCGTATTCCGTGTCGGCATATTTTCAGATGATATAAAGACCAATTTTCCTTTTTTTTATTTTTAACTAGGGTGCCCATCCTCTCACCCTTCTTTAAAAATGCGCCTCTCCGTAAATAATTTCATGAAGCTCAACCGGGAGTTCAAAATAAAACAGGGAAAATTGGTCTTTATAACATCTTAAAATATGCCGACACGGAATACTAGAAACGCTCGGTCGATTTTCATCAAACTCAACCGGTGGTACGGACTGCTGTGGGAATAATTATATAATCACTTTGTAGTAACCGTTTTATTTTTTATGGGTCTGACAATGAAGCAAAAGAAACAGTAATGTTCTGAACTAATCTGTCCCTTTAAACGATGTTTTCTAGAAATTATATAACATCGATTAAGGCTGAATATGGGTCGCAATTGGCGAAATAAAAAAAAGAGGCGGCCATGGAAGAGGTCATCTCATTTTACATTGACGTGATTGGTTAGAGGTGAACCAAATTAAATGTTCGCGTATTGAAAAATTACGCGGGCTTATTGTGGAAAATGGTTAACTCAAAAGAGATTCAAATGGCCAAATAACGTAATTTTTACGGTATCAATAAATTATACCGTAACAGAAAGATGTTGGCATCGTTAAATAAATTAAGATATTTAAAACATCTGTAAACACATCTCTATTAAAAATAATTACGTATGGCAATTTGACGACCATTTTACTGTCGATTATATTCATGTTAAAAATAATCGACCTACGCTATTGTAACCATCGTTTTTTAATTACTTTTTTTACGGGTTGGTTCTCAAGTATAGCTATAATAACTCAAAACTAACTTCAGTACTTAAGAAATTGCATTATGGGGATTGGGGTACCCAATAGTCTATAGACTACGCGATATATAATAAACTTTACGGTCGCTAAATTTGTCTGATTTTATTTGGGGGTTTCCAGCACTTTTGGTTTTAAGATGTCAGAGCATAGGAGCTACAAACAACAAACTACATTCATACAAAGAAATACTATCAACCATTAAGTTTTCGGCCAATTTTTACAATTGAATCCAAAAAACAGACTTTTAACCTATAAACATATTCAAAGTTAAATACAAAAATCATTTTATTTCACCTACACACAAATTTGTGTATTTATTTTACTGACGACCAGAATAAATAAATCTAGTTGAGAAGTTATTTGGCCCAAAAACGAGACAAAACTCGTTCATTTAGCGGAACAATATTTTAAGTTCATTACCACGATCACATCGGCATTTTTTCTTACCCTACCACCTTTAACTAACACTCTAAGGCTTGAAATAACACTATTTCTATAAAAATACGTGAACGTCTAAAAGATCGATGAAAAACCATTTTATAAACAAATTCCTAATTTTTTGTATCCAAAAAAATCCAAAAAGTCATAATTTTTGTACCAATAAAAATACTACCAGTTGAGTTTCATGAAAATCGGCTGCGCGTTTCTCGAATAGAGTAATTTTCTTTTTTTTTTCCGTCAGCGGGGTGCCCCTCCTTTCTCCCCTTGTTATTTATCCGCAACTGGGGTACCCAGTGCCTGAAAAAAGAAGAAAATTACTCTATTGTAGAACCGCGCAGCCGATTTTCATGAAACTCAACTGGTACGAAAAAAGGCGCGGCCGGATTTGGTCGAATGCAAAAAAGGTCGAAGCCCTGAAAAGGTCGAAAATGGAATAAAAGGGCAAAACCTGAAAAGGTCGAATTCAAGGTTTTCAGTTTTCGACTTTTCTGGTTTTTGGGTTTTTCAGATTTCGAGCATTTTAGGTTTTCGCCCCTTTATGCCATTTTCGACCTTTTCAGGGCTTCGACCTTTTCTGCATTCGACCAAATCCGGCTGCGCCCGAAAAAATGGCTTGACTTTTCAGCGAAATTTCGGACCTTATAATCACCCCACTGTACAATAAACTCAACCGTAACTATGATTGCAGATAAAAAACGTGTTTGTTTATAAAATCTAGTCAATACAATTATACATCATTATAAATATCGGGCGCAATCGAATAACGTCTGTGAAATTATGCCTTTTTGAAATACTCGTTATGATTATTACTTTTTCATAATAATTATACCAAAGTAAACCTGAATATGTCCAACAGCCGACGTTATGTATAATAATTGTGTTTAACCCTCGCGAGACTTTGCGTATTTTTTCTCTTTTATTTCTTTTATTTTTTGATTGTTGGACGTATCACTTTTCAATAACATCTGGCACCATCGTCAACACAAAAAAAAAGAATAATCAAACGGAAATTTTTACTCTAGCCCGCTAAGCGTTTTTACTCCGGGTCGTATTCAACAATAAACTATTTTCTCAGAGATAAGTTGGCATCATTTCAAGGTTATAAATTGAGAGATGTCAATCTTAAAGAATAATATTTCGCATCAATCGTTCCGCTAATGAGAATGACACCTTATGATAGTATAATTATAAAATTATTCAAAGAAAAAATCTTTATTTAGAACATGGAAAAGTCATTTTTTAATAAAAACTATCGTGTAATAATGAAGATTTTTTATTTCGGATATTGTAAAACCGATTGTAATCGAAAGTCGACGACAAAAATATTTTCCCTATTAGAAATAATTAAAAAAAACTATTGTTTTGTACCTGCTAACGCAATAAAAATATACAACACCTGCGCCGCTATGTTACCAAAATTCCGCTAGGTAATCACGTTTTGGGATTTAATGCACTTCAATTTCCAATTATTAAACCAAACGCCCTACCCCATGATGTTACCAAAATTCCATTATGTTACCAGTTTTTGCGATATACTGATGGTAATATACCGGCGCCGGTGGTGTATATAAATCCCCGAACTGCAAGCGCGTAATTGTAATGAATATATTACAACAATATTTGTCTTCGCAAATATCCGTTGCGTCATCCTCTATTCGACGTTAGTTTATAAATCACGAAAAAAAAAATCCAAACGTTATGTTGACACGTCATACTGAAAAATGTTCTTAATCATTTAAGTATTCTATTCATCTCTCTCACAGCTAAACGTACAGCCAAGGCGTGTGTGTGAGTGTGTGCCTATGTGCTGTTAATTGTTTATTATTTATGAACGCCAGATTGAACTTAATTCGAACCTTCGTCCCTCTTAATTTTGTTCCTTTGGCGAATATGCAAGAACAAAAAAAAAATGAAAAAAAAAATGAAATCGATCAGAATATCTCTTTATATCCACCCCAGCAGAAAGAAAAACTCCCGTACGGGCTGAATATTCTAGGTCATAGATATTTTCTGCATTTTTGAAAGG
Organism: Oikopleura albicans; assembly: GCA_004367875.1. Classification (NCBI taxonomy): domain Eukaryota; kingdom Metazoa; phylum Chordata; class Appendicularia; order Copelata; family Oikopleuridae; genus Oikopleura; species Oikopleura albicans. The sequence goes on along the minus strand of SCLG01000312.1, from coordinate 245,480 downwards.
CGTTTTTTATATTCTCGAGGAGACTCTTAGACACTGTGCTAATATTTTTTCAACCCAAATCCTGTAGTTTTAATGACATTTCCCTGAGTTTTTTTGTCAAGTTTTGAAATGATTGAGATTTTCAATGTAAAAGCAAACTTCACCGAAAATTATATTTCCACGGTTACTACTAATATGAATTACATGGATGAGTTAAGGGACCATAAAACATACAGAACGGTCGGTTGACCACAAATATTCCCCTTTTCTAAATTATACGCCCCTACAATAAAAAAAATCACCAAAAAATCGGCCAGTTTTCCGAAGCCTCTGGTATGACTCTCAAATTTATGACAATAATTGCTGTCCCTCGAATCATATATGTTCAGGTGAGTGAAAATAAAGAAAACTCCAGCAATCATTTGTTTAAAAAAAAACTGATTGAAACTTATTTTCGGCTCCAGCCTGGAGCCTCCAGGGGCATGACATTGAAAGTTTTTTTCAAGTAAAATCGACCAGCTTGCCACGTTTTATTTGCCTTTTTGCAACGTTGAGTACAATATCATTATACAGATCTGCCACGATCAATTGTTTTTGTTTGTATACTCGTGAACTATGGTTCCACAATGTTATGTAAAAATGACAATACATATAAATATATATATATTATGTAGATGTACAATCTGTGTGTCTTGTAACTTTGTTTTTTCGTGTACCTCTGTACAACACATGGAATATAACAGTATTGAACATTAAATATAACAAAACACACAAAGTAAGAATTTGAAATGTGTACGTGATTTATACAAAATCACGTTCACGGCCCTCATACGTTCTTTGCGATTAACTTTTCTATATTTGATTTTAACCCAAGACTGTGTAGCCGTCACGCTTAATTAATTTTCTGAACTTGAATGTCAAATAACTTTTACTGGAAAAATATACAGGCCGGGTTGGTTATAAGGTCAAGGTCTAAAATACTGACTTGACCTTAATGTACTTTGAAAAAACCTGACTTGACCTCTCTGAAAAAATTGGATCACAAATTTTTTTTTCACCATAAGACCTTAGTGCTGTGAAAAATAGACATGAAGTCTTCATTTAAAAAAAAGCGGAAAAAGACATGACTTTAAAGATTTTTTTTCTCAAAAATCGGGCTTCTCAAAAAACTGACTTGACCTTATAACCACGCCCGTCTGTACAAATAATCGGTTTATTATGGCTCGAAAATTTTAGGAATTCGCCTTATTCTGGGGGTAAACAAGGACATTGCCAACCAGGTAAAAAAGTCGAGATTCAAAAATGTGCTGGTAACGACTTATTGAAGATTGAAAACATGATTTTAAGGATTGTTTTCTCCAAAAAGCATACTTTTGATTTGACCTTACAACCAACCTTAAGCAATCAATAATAATGATAAGACATTTTCAAACAGACAAACGAAAAGATTTGTTTATTTGGTTCTTATGCCCCCCCCCTTTGACTTGAAAAGGGCGTTATCTGTTTTTCTCCTACGGTTATTTAGGATTTAAAATTGGTCAATTAGCCAAGCGCGACGATTACGTGTCGTAGGGTAAAGGAATAAATTCCCTACAAACGCAACATATACATGTTTCTAACCTCATTTCCATAGTTGAATAATATATAAAAAATAAATAGAATTAGTCAGATGAAATCGATCAGCATATCACTTTATATCCACCTCTACAGCTTCGAAATAACAAAGAAATAAATAAATCCATCTCACGTATGATTCATCACTGTTAATTTAATCAATTAAATGAACGATTCCATAACTTCATCACTCTTTATATTGCGGCTGCATTTTTAATCTGATTAAAGCAAAGTTGAAATGTCCTTATTGGACCCCCATAAAAAATAATTGCGCCAGCTCGAGATGAGGTGAGAACAAAAAAAAGAGGATGCGTTTTTTTTCTTGGTGAAAACCGGTTGCTACAAATTTAATAGTAGAATGTGCTCAATGTAATTAGTAATGATTGAAATGGATCTCATGTTTTGGTTTTTATGCTTCTTAGATGCATAAATCAACATCACGTGCCATTTGGACCGTCCAAATAGGTTCAAAAGACTCCAAAACAAAAGAAAAAATGTAAGAGAATAAAGGCCAACTTTATTACACGCCATATTAGATTATTATTGAAGGATATGCAAAAAAAACATTGTCGATAGAAAAACACTACTGTACCCCCTAATAGATTTTTTCTCAACATTGGATTAAAGATCTTACGACTGAAAACTTACTGTCGACATTTTTTTTGGGCTTTGGGCTAAAGGCTTTAAATCTAAGTACAAAAAATAAGAATTACAGTCCTTCATCATTTATCGGACGCTTTTTTGGCCAAAATTCTAATAAAAATGACCTCTTTTGTGACGATGCTCATTTATCGGACGCTATTTTCGAGAACCGAAAACGTCCGATAAATGGTTAAGGACTGTAATTATAATTAAAGAATTATTAGTTTCTCGTATATTTTCTGATTCATCTAGATTGAAAATCTTAAAAATAAAAATCTTAAAAAAACCTATCGATGAAATAATTTCTGAAAGTCTACCACTTTAGACTAAAAAATAATAAAGCATAATAATTTCAATCGTTCCTAGACTGAGGTTTTTCGAAAATTATTATTTTTGAGCATCATGTTCAATTGACTCAAGCTCAAACAATTCATTTTATGATGTTAACGCGTGCTAAGGTGACTAGAGGTCAATTAAATTTCGATGCTATTTAATTGTATAATGTCAACACAAAGTGAATAGTCTGCAAGGTCTTGCAAGGTGCACAGTTTAAGGGTGTTATAATATGTTAAATTAGCTAAATAAAATGTCCAAAATTGGGCGCGCCTTTGACCAAAAATAAAAGGGGTCCGAAAAATTGTTCAGATTCGGTGGAATAGTTTTTCCTTGTTTGAAAAGGGGCATACAATGAGCGTTTACCCACTGAAAATACTAATTTATGTTGTGCTTAATTATTATATCACGTTGCAAATATATAACGTTAATCATGCTAACGCAGCAATATATAATACTCTATGCATTTTTCCTGCCTTTGCAAAATTGACGAAAACAAAATAAAATACCTGCAATTCATTTGTCTGGCTCTGACTGTCGGATTCGCAATCATGAAATTCATCCTCTGAGTCGGTAGCGTCCATTTCCGCGTAGCTCTATTGTTTGGTTTATGACATCACGAAATGTGATCAAAAATAGTACTTCGCCAGGGTGAGTTGAGTCATTTTCGAAGGCCATCAAATCAAAAAAAAAATTTGTCTGTCTGATAGAGCTGGAGTGAGTGAACAAAAAAAAATGCATTCCACCGCTTAAAATTTTCACTCTTCGCCGATAAATTCGACTAACAAGTTTATTTAACTCGAAATAGGCTCATGACATGTGTAAACAGTTAAAGGTCTTTAAGATATGAAAACTATTCATTAGCGTGATGAGTTAATCATTTTCTCAATTTGGACATTATGTTTCAAAATGGTAAAAAAATTTCAGAAAAAAATGAAAAATTTTCGAAAAAAAAACTTTTGTTTTTTGAAAACCTTAAGGTTGTAAACCGAAAAAATCTCTATAAATTATCATATTATATGAAATCCCTTCTTTCTGTTGCCCTGACTCACCCTATTATTCGCTAACTCCCAGGAGGAACTATGTGCATCTATGCAGACGACTTTTTTCGTCAGCTCTCTAGGGAACCTGGTGGCCCAAATCAACTTCTGAATAGTCAGATCGACGTAGTTTGGCTTCAACAGTTTTTTTGAATTATAGAAATTTTTAAGTGTATGCAAACAATTACCATTTCACTCCTTTCCCCTAACTTAGGGGCCCTGAGAGCTAAACAAAAAAAAACACAAAAATAGATCACATTTGTGGATACACTTGAAAAATATTAGATTTTAATGGCGTCATAACCCGTTTCTGAATTTCGTTTGCTTGCGGGAATGAGTCGGGATTTTTCTCTGTGTCACTTCCACGTTCAAGGGCGTTTTGTTGGTGGGCTAGAAGAAGAAAAAAAAAATAATAAAGAAAAATCAGCTGCTTATTCAACCACTCAAAAGTGTGCGTTCAAATCGTCTGATTAAAATAACAGCGGGCCACGTCGTAAAAATGCGACATTCAAAACAAATCATAATAAATAATTTCGCCATATATTAACAAAATGTTACGATAGTTTAGATGTCTATTTCTTTTCCTTTGTTTTCGGCGTGTTTAGCTAAAGATTTCCACGAAAAAAAAAATCAAGTTCAGATTTCGAAATGTGTAAAGTAATAAAACTGGAAGTTGATATAATATAAAAGAAAATAATTGCTGAGAAAGAAAAAAAACAAATTACGTCTTAGTCCAAACAAATACAAATTTTCACCATTTAGTACATTACAACGGCTAAGAAATGTCGATAGTAACAATTTTTGGTTTTTGCTTCACCCGACCAGGGCTTTTCGAAACGTTTGTTTTTTTCTTGCACAAATAAGGAAAAAGACGAAACTGAATAATGGACATTATTATTTTTGGAGCATTTTGGATATTATTGTAAAGTACACTGTATAAGCCGAAAAGCGCTTGTTCCTAGTAGCAACCGGGACGCCTAATCTTAAACCTTATTATATGAAAAACAGTTTATAAAGAGATGATATTATACACCACCTACTTGCTTAGAGTCATTTTCCCACCTACGCACTACCTGCTTAAAGTAACAGTTCCACTTAAAGTAACAGACTTTTTGTTCCATTGTCAGGTGTACTTTGAGCAGATAGTTGAAACTTTTACTTTGAGCAGGAAGTGCGTAGGCTGAAAAGCTGACTGTTACTTTAAGCAGGCGAGACCTTATAGCACGCATATGAAAATACACAGTTTGGAAAGGTCAAACACAAGTCATAAATTATTTTAATATACTCATGTTTTTTTTTAATTTCTCAGTTAAATAGACTATGTCTGGAAGCTCCTTTAAGATCACGGGAAAATATATTAGACAGACAAGTCACCGGTAGACTATAGTCTATAGTCGACTACTACAAATTAAATTGATAATATTTATTCGTAGACCTTAACGCGGAGTTTTTTTTTTGTTTGTTGAAAAAATTACCACTTTTAAACAAATGGGTCAGGGCTTGACAAGTCGGCTCATATTTTTGACTTGGCTTACAAATAGGCCATTGTAAAAATTGGCTACCTAAGCCAAAATCTTAATTCGGTTAACCTAGAAGCAAACATAAATTTACTCTTTTTTATATATACTGTACATTACTGATTACTCTAGTTTTCGGGTAGAGTGAAGAAGTTGAAAAAGTTGACAAATGTCAAGCTGTAAAAAAATTGTCCAATTTTCGACACCTAAACGGTCTTTAATGAGTAGAAAAATGTCCAATAAATTTTTTTTCGTTATTGTTCTGTCGTGTGCAACTTTTGTACCAGAAGAAATGGATATTTCGCCGTTCATCCAATATTAGTTTTAACATTATCATCATATACAGTCCTCCTCTCCGAAACAGGTGGAACAAAGGGAAATACAAACCTACCCGTTTCGGAGACCGGGCTTATTAATACACAAAGATCAAAATTTCAAACCCACCCGTTTCGAGGACGACTCCCGTTTCGGAGAGGACGACTGTAATTTAAACTTGGTTACAAAATTTAATTCCCGTTTTTCAAGATGGACGGAATTCAGATGAACGTGGCATGAACTTGAGAAATAGACAAAATTTCCATAGGCATTTGTCTCTCGGACAATATTAAAAAAAATGTCAACTATTGTAAAAAAAGGTTTACCTAGCGCTTCTACAGTTTCTTCGAGACGCATGCGTTGACTTCGTTCGCAATTGAGACTCTTTTCCCAGGCCGACGCCGCTGATTTTGACATAGACACAAATTCCGCAGCCGCAACCGTCATTGCATCTGCCGTGATAAGAAATAAAGTAGACTGCACTACGGCTTCAATAATACATTTCTTACAATACAGGGGTTGGTTAAGAAAAGAGACCACATGGTCTTATAAGACCTCAAATGCATTCTCATGAGATCTCAAAAGACCTTATAACCATCTGAAAACAACTACCATTAGACCTTAGTTCAAAAAATAGCATTTATGGTATTAAGACCTTTATAAATAAGTTATAACGGACCAAATCTCATACCTCATGACCATCCCGTTCTACCTCAACTGTTTTGAAGTCTGTTTTGAAGTCTACTTTACTGAAAAAACAAACAAAAAAGTCAAAAAGACCTCATGGAATACCATTAGAGCTTAGGGGTGAAATTACATTTTAAAAATCTCTCCAGGCCACTAAATCCCTTTTTTAAATAACAGCTAAATTTGAAAGTCAACACGATGCTTTGTCCTGTAATGAAACGCATTTTTTCTCTTTTGCCACTACCCATGGGAATACTCTCATTTTTTTATGGAATTCCATAAAGCCGGCCTTTTCACTGAGTGCCCTTGAAATATCATCGTCCAAATCTGAAACGACGCGTTGAAGTGATGATGCGTGTTTTTTAATTAAATCATGACAAGTCTGAAGATCTTCCAACTTTGCATAAAGACTCCGGAGATCGGGGCCACTGTTTGATTCTTCCGTTTCACTATTATCGGTTATTTAGCACTTGCTCAAACCGGGGGAAAGTTTCAACTTAGTAGATACAAAATCGGGATTTTCGTCCAAAATTTATTGTTAACATTGACTTTCTTGACAGTCATGCGGTAAAATGGTGGCAAAATCATGAGAAAAATTCCTGATTTTCCTGATCATTTTCCCCCTTACTATGGCGAATCCCAACTTAAAATGATTTAAATTATCAACTAAGCTTCTCCTCTTATTTAGATTTGAAAGGCAAATGGGTAGTTAGCTACCCAAACTGTACATGACGGTTAAGAAGTTTTTTCATTCTATTGTAAGTTACAATTTGTAACCTTCATCGAACTTTTAAATTAAGACTTGGACTAAAACCGGACCTTTCAGAATCGGTTGGGTCATGGACTTCCAGATTTGGTTTTCCGGCGCGTGCGAGTTCAAGGGTGGTAATCCATCTTTGCCTTTCAACTTCGGTGCCGGTTTTCAAATGCCAAACTTGACTTGTGCCCGAAGAAACCGTAAAGTTGCAATTATCTTCCGAAGTTATACGAGCGCCCGCTACATTTATAGTACCTAAACGCGCCAGTAAGTTTAACACCGTGAACATAATGGCACCAGTGCATTTGGGAAAAATCGTCAGAATTTTAATGGATATTTTTCATAATATCGTTAATGGTAGCCAGATTCGCTGAATACCTCCGATATAGTTTATCCTTCAAATATTACTTCCTCCCTATTAAACCGGCGCCGTTAAAAACAACACAATATAAAAAAAAAATAAAACAACAACAACAAATAATTTTTGAAATCACATTTGTAATCAATGCAAGTGATAGATTGCAAGGCAACCGTTGGATATAATTTTTGCGCGCCTGAATTTTGAGAAATCTACTTATTAATTTTAANTTAAATAATATTTTGTCAAATTATTTATTCAAATTTATTTTGTCAAATTATTATTTTTAAATAATTATTATCCATTTGGATAATTTTTTTTCTGCAGAGGTTTTGGGTTTTTTCGAGAAGTTTGATAATGGACGATGAAAAGTATCTTCTATAACACCAATTTTTATGGGAAGACATTTTATCAAATTGACATTATATTGTTCATTTTTAGGGTTACATAAACGTGTCCTTATAAAGACCATTTATTTCCAAAAATCCATTTTGGTTATTTTAATAGCAAACAAATTTTGTAGAATCATTTTGTAAAATTATTTTTTATAATATCATTTTGTTTAATGAAAGTATTTTAAAATTTATTGTTCTACAAAAATGTGAAAAAAACTGTTTAACATTTCCCTTAATTTCATTGGCTAATGCGGCGTAGCCTACCAGGCACAAAAAGTGGGAATTCAAATTAAGGGACAGAATTCAAATTAAGGGACAAAAGTGGACTTTGGTCAAAAATCGCAAACCGTCCCTTAATGTGAGACCCCCCTGTATTACTCATCTAAATAGCTTATAAAGGTTATCTTTAACCCCCAAAACTCCTTTGAGCAACTTTGTGCTTTAATATTAGTCTTTCAGTCAACGATTATCAATATTAATGTCTTGGGCTAGATACGAAAAAACTGTATCGTATTGAGCTGATGACGTCATTTTGTATCGTATTGAGGTGTATCGTATTGGGCGTGGGGACTGTATTAGTATTTAGTTAATTTTTAGGTCTACCACTGTTTCTCCAATAACTAAATATGCTTGTTTGCATTTCTTGGGTGTGGAAGTACCGGACAAACGGTTATTTCCCGCACGCATACGCGAGAAAAAACTGAGTTATTTTTAACTAAAAATAAAAAAGCTAGTCTAAGAAAAAAAAGTGCAGACCTAAAAACTACTTTATTATTCAGGATGTCTTCAGCTCAAGCTTGAAAATGTTAAAACTAATAGTTAATCAGAAAATTGGAAACGTTCATCTAGTTTGATTTATGCAGGGCACATGCAGGGTTTTTTTATCATGAGCTTTTTTCGACCTCACGACCCTTTCTAGATACTGCAGTATTATTTTAATTTCATGAAAAAATTCACTCGTCCGCAGTGCAGGACCCGCACGATGGCCTCGCGCAACAGAATATAGGCTCGACAATGCATTGTTTGGTACAGGGCCATCGCGTGAGCGAATCTGTAAATACGGCAAAATGATATTGTAGTAACATCAACACAAAACGGAACACAATGAATTTTGGTGATGAAATTCAAGCCATGATAATGGTGAAGTTAAATTATGAATTGAAGTGTATTTTAATATGAAGTTAGAACACTATGAAAAAACGTGTCCCTAAGGGTCATTTTTAATGTTAAAAAGTTGTTTCGATATCTCGTGAAAATTCAACGCTTTTAATATTATGAAGAATCGCCCTCATATAAAGTGAACAAAATTATTAGAGCAAGTGATTTAATTAGTTATTGCAATTTCTAGTGTACGAACCACGCGTTTTTCCTTGCTTAAAAATATAGGTCTTTTGATTTCCTAAAATATGATTTCAAGTGGAACGGATCAATTTAACAACACAGTTTCATCCAGGGTACCCGCAGATAAAATATAAATATTATTTATACATATGCCGCTTATACAATTTCTTGCTTAATATATTTCTATTTATTCATTGTGGGTCTGTTTTCATATTTGGTTCAATAATTCATAACATATATCTGTTACAAGATATAACTCAAAGTAACCATCGAATGAGATACAGGGGGTTGATTATAAGGTCTGAAGGAAAAAATACCATGAGATCCTAAATGCACTTTCAAACGACTAACATATGTGAAAAAAGGTTGAACAGACATGATTTTATAGGAAAAAATGTGCTAGCGAGAGAGGTCTTCTCCAAAAAAAAAACAAGTTCAAAAAGACATGATTTCTATAGAAAAATGACCATAAGACGTCATAGCGACACCAGAACATAAGACATTATATAACGGTCCTTTTCAGATTTACAGAGATTAAAACATCGTGCGGGTACCTTAGACACATTCATCAAACTTGACCAGCGGCGGCAAATTTGAGATATGGGGTCTTAAAAATAATTTCTATTATTAATTTCGTACCTCGACATGTATGAGACATTTCTTGCTGGGATCTGTAGTATGAAAGGTACCCATTGGCAAGCACAAACCATCTTCGTTGATACCCTAAAATCATTCTTCATTGGCGATTACTTTATTTTTCGTAAATATATATGTATATACGCGCTCTAACCAATTTTCTTAACAAAGTTCGGTTATCTTAAAATTATTTGGACCAAAACATACCGTGATTTCGAATCATCTTACCAAATGCCCTACCCAATTATCTTAATTAAAAATTCAATTATATAATTATACTATAGTAACATTTTTAAGCAATTTTTATGGTCAACTTGTTAGACCTTGTTAGACCTTATGTATACAGTGGGGGGGGTTGGTTATAAGCGTAGAAGCCAAAAAATCAGTTGGTCTACGCTTATAACCAACCAGAAGTCTACTTGTAAAATGAAAGTCGAAAATTATTATGATCACCTTTTATATAATTAGTCCATTTGAAGAGCCATCCTCGATACGTATCCGACGATCTTTCAGACATCTACTGATATCTGAACAAATTGTAAAATTTAATAGTACTAAAAATTCAAACATAATATTTAGCATTAAACATAACATGAGACTGTACAGCAACAATTCAATTATTTATCCATTTGTATTCTTTGGGTATCCTTTTGGCAGCGTCTTGTTCGTGTAAACCTGATTGACTCCGCGTTTTGTGTACTTGCTTTTCCATTCGGACATCTGCAAATGCAGCGATTTGCTCACTATTTCTGATATGATCATACTTCCAGGGATTCCGCTGATACTCTGGTAGGGCCACTATTGGGTCCTCTTGTGGCGTAAAAAGTTCAACAAATTTATCGCAATCCGTTTTTGTCGCCAATTTAGCATAAATTGCTCCTTCGTATTTTTCTACTTGTTGCATAGCGGACACCTAAAAATTGATAAAAAGCCTGATGATTGTAGCAACTGAATAAAAAAATGATTGGACCTTATAACGGTCACACTTTGTGACCTTATAACGAGACCCCCTGTAATCATTAAACACATGTTTTGAATGTAACTTACCTTATTATAAAAAATCCCGGTCTCACGGCCGCGGACCACAACATAGTAAGGAAAACGCAATCCTTTCGAAATCAGAGACATCTATATAATAAAAATAAAACAAAATTAAATCAAAATAACAGGCATATCAATAGTTCATTAAACACATCGATCACAGTTAAAGTTGCACAGAAAAGTTTAACCAAATTGAGCATAACCGCTAGTCGTTTAATAGTGATTCATGATCGTTTACTATTCAAATTTTGATTCATTATCTGATTGCTAGTTTTAGCTTAATTTAAAATAATTAAAATTAATTACCAAATGGTCTTTTGAGTTTAACCAGTCCGAACGGATATGGGTTCCGCAGGAAGGAGTTAACGGCTTTCTGTGTACTAATGTGGGTATTTTTTTTATCTGTTTTACCACGGTAATATCCGGATGATAAGGTACAGAAAGGGTGGGTAATACCCACTGGGTATAAGTTAACAACCGTTGTATCCGTTCTAACTTGTTAAAACCTCAAATATAATCTATCGCGTATGAAACACTTAAACTTACAGCCAAAATTAACTACACTGTATCACACTCAATAAAAGTAACTAAAGAAACACCTTTAATTTTCATATAAAAATCCGTTTAGGTAAATCTGGAATGATAAATTTTAAACTGCGTACTATATAGCAATGGTATGAAATTCACATAAGACGTATACTTCGTGTACGTGTAATCCAATATATACTTGATAGTTTTACGAAATTCTCTAAAAGCATTTGTCACCAGAAATTAAAATATTTAATAATCTGGTAGACTGTATGCTACTTTACTGAGTCATAATTTAAGTTCTGATGAAAAACTATCATAGTAAGGAAGCTGAATAACTCGCGGAAAAAATGTCGGGATTATTTGAAACATCGGATGATAAATCATGGAACTCTTCAGCAAATTCATGATGATTCAATTTCCTGCAAGTTTCATCTACGGGTTAAGTCTGATAATACTAATTTAGAATTGAAAAAGAAAATTTCAAGTACAGGCGCCAAATAAGAAAGCGTCGAATGATAATTTGAAAACTATCGTTTGTAGACAAAAACAAAATACAGGTATCCTGATATATAAATAAACAACATTTCGTATGAAAAGCTTTTGGTGCTGTTTTTTGATGTCAATGAAAAAGCTGATTGATTTTCGAGCCTTGAAATTATCGCAAAAAAAAAATTCCGGAACAATCCACTTTTAACTGAGACCTAAAAACATCACCTTTGTAAAAGTTTTAAATATGAGGTACAATCGGTGATAAAGTTTGCTAAATATGTAATTGAATAACATTTTGATATAATATTAAAAATTTTAAATTCCAAGTTTTCCATTTGATGACAATAATCTGGCCCAAAATTCAAAACATATATTTTCAAGATCATTTTTGGTAACACTTTTTTGTTAACCCTATCTTGACCTTATAATCATCTGAAATTTGTTTTTGACAAAGAGACCATAGTGCTACGGAAAAGTTCAAAAAGACATGATTAATTGTGACCTTATAACCAGACCCCATGTAATATATAATCAAAACTCATGTATTTTTAATATACCTCCAGCGGAATTATCGCGCTGATTTTCCGCTCCTACTGTTATCGGGTTGTTTTTTCTCAAAAGTTTCGTAACACGAGTTAATTGCGTCACCTTCAATTCAATTATCCGGATGCAATATTTATAGCCTTGCAATGCACAATATCTCAAGTTCTCCAAATGACAACAAAAAATGTAATTTTAATCAATTGTTTATTTGACTAGTATATTGTGTATCCAGCGAAATTTGGTTAAAAAAATATCCATCTTAAAACAAAACAAAGAAAACTAGCATTTTTGAAAATACGTACAACCACCCATTGTCATCGCGCTATCCTATATTTTCGGCCATAACTTGCTCAAAATAAAAGGATTTCCAAAATTTTAATTTCAAATGCAACTTTAGGCAGGTCGTACTGTATCTTTGTCGTCAAAAATCGCGAATTTTTTTTTTATTACTTCTTGGAATACCTTGAGCCCTTGGGTATAACTTATACCGTACAACCCAAATGCTCCATTTTAGAAATCTTAACACATCGAATTACCTCATATTTTTATTTAACGTTTAATATTCGTCGCAGCATAACCACATGCACATATATACTGTAATGTTTTTTCACATCTAATTAAGTCTATCCAAATAAACAATCGTATAACACACAGAATTAGAAAAACACGATATCAATGATCGATACGAAATACTCTACGCCAATTTTAACATTTGATAAAAAAAACGATAGACGTTTAAATTTGATTATTTCATATCCATCAAACTTTGTCAGAAAATAAGCAGTGTAAAATATACTTGACACGAATTAACTCGCGGTGGGCAGGCAATGCCGGGTTGCATATCGATGTAGAAAGTCCCAAAAGATCAAAAATGCAAAAAAACGTGGTGCCGAAAAATAGACTGAAAAAACTCTGGAAAATATTGACGCCTACAGGGGGCCTGGTTATCAGGTCAGACCAAAAAATGACTTGACCTTAATGCACTTAAAAAACTGACTTGACGTTATAGCCATTTTAAATAAAAATTTGGATCACGAAAAATTTTTACTTTACCACCAGACCCCCCTGTACACATTCACGAAGGTATTGGTAGTCAAAAACTAACTTGACCTTAAATGTATATTTTAAAACTGACCTGACCTTATAACCCACCAATTTTTTTTCCTTGGATACAAAAATTATGAATTTTTAGGAAAAAAATTTGGCGAATCGGGGGGAGGTCTTCAACCAAAAAAAAGTGAAAAAGAACATGATTTACATGGAAAAACCTGACTTGACCTTAAGGCAAAAAAACGACGTGACCTTATAACGGCACAAATGGATGACCTTATAACCAACCCCTAGTATCTTAAAAACTTTATTTATAATGCGCTGCTATGTTTATGAAAGTCATTTCCAACGTCCGGTTTTTTCTCGGATAATTTAATTCCGGGCTCACATTTTTGTTTTGTTTTTGAGACAACATGCTTCCAAATTATACATATAAATACATCGATAATAATCACCCTTACTAATGTCTTTAGCTAGAGTATGAGTAATTACAGTAATTACAATTGCACTTCAAAAGCACAAATGTCGTTGAAACATTGAAGAAGGCAGTTGAACATACTAATTGTACACAGTTGAGTTTTCCAATAATATCTTGGATAGTGTCCAGAACTGTATTGTATGCTTCAAAAGAAATGCGTACATGTGTATAAAATATGATAACGTTACAAGAGTACAGCTTGATTTGCGGAAGCATCGAATTGAAGCAAAACCGATCAGAGTAACGAAAGAGTTATAATTGCACTGATACAAACTAGAATTAACTCGTGGAAAATGGTGTTTTTTGGGCAAACTTTACGTTGTTCGCATCATAATTTTCAAAAATGGGTTATACATATATTCCGGAAAAAANGAGTAGGCAAAATAACGGATAAAATAGTCAAGAACTTTTTGACCAATTCCTCTTCATTCATCATTTTTGAACACTATATGTTTTTGAAAGTCTACTTTATACCATTTCAATCGGTGATGTAACCACCCTAATTGAATTCGGCATTACCCCAATTTCAGTTTTTCGGCGTTATTCAAAACAATAATTTCAGCATATCAGTGTAAACATGTTTACTTTCAGAATTTAAAAAAGTTGTTGCTTTTTGAAAGCAGAAAATAGAATTTTCCAAGTACGTATATTTATTTTTTAATTATTTAATAATTAGTTAATTGGTGGGTTTAATCTTTTGGACCTTTAGATGGGGTTGACTTTGGTCCATTTTTTCAAAAATTGCATCAATTGAAGTTTCGAAAAGGTTGGGCTTTTTATTATCGGTTGAAGAAGATGGCGGTGATTTGGAGTGTGATTTTGGTGTTTGAATGATAGGGCCGGTCGGATTCGAGTTAACGTCGGATGATGAGATCACAATCCGGTCCGGCGAGGGCAGCTGAATGCGGGTGATCTTAAGGGGCAGCCCGCCAAACTCCGCACCCTGATAGTTGGGCCCGCCGGTGATTTCAAGCACATTATCACCTTTAAAGTACCAGCCGGACGATGACAAAGAAAAATACTTTTCAATTTGGGGCCATTCAGATGAATCGAATAATTTGGTCCGGCCACGCATCAGTCCCAATTCGGGTCCTAAATGACTGGGTTTAAGGTCACATATTTGACCAATTCAAGATTATGAAGTCACATTAGTCATAAAATTCATGCGAAAGGGGTTACGTAGTCTTCAGGATAACATTAAACCTTATATGCATTTTCAAAACACTAATGTATGAGGTAAAATAACGTGCTTCTCGCTTTCTAAAATTTTGTATTTTAATACGCTTAAAAAGTATAAGAAAACGCGTTATTATACCTCATACAGAATTAGTCATACGGTTTAAAACCTCATAAGTTATACCTATCTAAACAAAATACGACTATAAGACTATAGGTTGATTTTTAGATTTTTGTCCCAAAAAGTCATGATTTTGTCCGAAAAATTTTGTATGAAAAGATATAACCTGAAAAAAAACTCGTAAAAGTCGTAAAATAACTCACCGAAGAGAATATCGTCAGACTCGACAATTTCAATTTTAACCGTGAAATGAACGGCTCCAGTCTCCTGCGTCCATGATTCACTTTCCCGAAGGATTTTGGAGTAAAGAACCGAAACTTGACAAAGCTGGACGCGAATCGTCGTGCTTGTTTTGTTAACAACGCTCACCCGGCCTCCCATTTAACATTTTTTCTCTCAAATCTAAACATAAAAAAATACATTTAAATGACTCTTTATTTGTGAATAAATAATATGATGTATTTACACAATTGTTAAGTCTAGTAATAAATTAAGGAAGGCTACCAATTGAAGATTATATAATCCAGGTAATTGTAGGCAAGAATACATTTTTAGATACAGTGCAAGTTTTTTTGTTCTAATAAGGGAAACTCAATACACCCGATGCTCGATTAAGTCAAAAATTGGTCTATTGGGCCATCGCCAGGGCTCTAGGGGTATATTATACCGTATATATAATACCGTATGATTTGGTTGACAAAATATATTATGTGCCTGCGCTTAAACTGAAAAGTTCGACAATTGATGGGTGACACACAGTATGTCCATAAAAAACTATTTGTAAATAAATTGCGGTTAAAAACCTCATAAAGGCATGTTTGGCACGCATTTTAACCAATTTCGTCTGTTTTTTGGCAATAATACCGTAGTAAATGATTTTCATGTGGTAAAATATTTCCCAAAAATTTACATGTCCCAAAAAATACTCATGTACATATGCAATACGATAAAAAATACCCCTGTGATTTCGGTCATTTCAAACCAATTCTCGTTTGCTTCAGCAAACAGTACGCTACCAATTATGGCTAGCCCTGCCTGTTGGGAGTTAATATCACAGCTGATGTTTTGCCCATTTCAGACATTGGTAATATTATCAATATTACAAATGTCTAAAACCACAATTGCCAAAAAATCCGTTGTTTAATGGAAAGGTATCACTCGACGGATTTTGGATGCAAAAGAATTTTATAAATCTGAAATGTACTTGTTAAATACATTGAAGACCCAGGAGATTTCCAATATTTTTGGCACTTATTATCTTGAGACATTTTTATGGTAAGACCCTTTGTTAAACGTCACTGCTTCTGACGAAATTCATCTTTATCTTGTATTAACTGTGGCAGTTTAGTCATGGTTCGATGTGGATTTCGAAAGCGCTCCTGTGTTCGCCCAACGTGCTCGTTTTCAATTCGGATAAAGTTCTTTTTTGTCGGTTTTTAGACGAAATGCCAGTTTTTTCTTCGTATTAGAAACTTTTTTTATCATAAACATATTTAAGTGTAAGACCAACTAGGGCGTCTTTTGGTTATAAAGTCGAGGTCTAAAAAACTGACTTAACCTTATAAGTTAATGGTCAGAATGGCTGACCTTATAACCAACTACCCTTGTATGGGGCCCCATGGGGTAAACGAACAAGATTTCAAAATATGAAGATTTTCACTGAAATGCTCGAGCATACGAGTTACATTTATTGAAAAATTTCCGAAGTACCGAGAAAAATACAGTTGTGGAACCCTTCTGAGAACGATTTCACATGCACTATTGAGGTGGGTTATTATTTAAAGTAAACGGTTTTTATGGCTCTCTTCCTCATTCACTAGGCCAAAAACTGTTCCAACAGGGATCTACAACTGTAAACGGGAGTTTTATGGCCTGATTTAGTTTTTTTCTTCGTTTAAAACCGATACCCAAACAATGCGTCGAAATATCTCAGCACAGGCCAGGATTGTATTTGTTTCTTCTCTATGGAAAGCTGTCATGCGCAAAGCAACAAGTTTGATAGCCCACGCAAATCGCAAAATCATATCTTCCAATATAGCTACAAATATATATATATATATTGATATATGGTCAACTAGGGTGTCCGGGTGTGATCAGCAGTTCTAACACATAACTAGTCGCCACCTAGCATATTACAACACAGAAAAGATGATTGGGAAATCCGAAAATTCCACAAACTTTTTGTAAAAATTTTGAGTCCGTATAAAAAACGACCATTCTTGACACGACAAAGAAATTGTCTATACCCAGTTTAATTGAGGAAACTCGGTCAGTCCAAGCTGAAAGCGAACAAGTTTTATGAATTGTTGATAATAATTGCGGAGAACAACGATTAATCACCACGAAAGGTAATAATTAACGGCACTACCTAAAAACGGAGAAATTTTGCTGTCCTCTAAAATGCTCTCTAGCGCCAAAACTTGTATTTTTTCATTTTTTTATTTCACCAACGTAATCCACGCATCAAACTGCATCATATGTGTAAGTTTTAGAAAATCTTATTTTTTCCTTGTAGAAAATTTTCTCTGTTTTCAAGTTTCTCCGTGCCTAATTAGCCAAATAGATATTTGAAAATTGAAAAAATATTTAATTAATGTTGGCTTGATATTGCAAAATATGTGATGTCTATACAACCATTAAGCAACTACGGCAATTTTATTTTATTAGCCCTAACTCGTTCGCTTTCGGCGCAGATAGGCCTTAACTAACAAACATCTTGTGTTTGACACCACAAACACCCTAGTAACAGTCGAAAGTATTTTTTCATTAATTTTGACATTGATTGCAAAACAATAAAAAGGTCCAAATTAGTTCAAAACAATCCCTTCATCGATCTTCAAATTAACACCCTTGGGTATTAATAAAATATTAAAATAGAGATATTCAACCGAATATACAGGCCAAAAATGGTCGTAACCAAATATAGTCACTAAACAACTCGAAAACCCTCATTGTGAAAATGCTTGCATGGGTGAATTAGATGTGACGCTAAATTAAAAAAAAACTGTCGTACAGGGCGTCTGGTTATAAGGTCAAGGTCAGGAACTGACTTGATCTTCATGCACTATAAAAATAACCATATGATAAAAAATTCCACAATAAGACCTTAGTGTTGGAAAAAAATTCAAAAACACATGCTTTACATGTGAAATTTTATTGACAACAGTATAAAAAGACATGTTTTTTTTTATAAAAAGGTGCCAGCGCGCTGCAGCGGGGGGAGGTCTTCATCGAACAAAAACAACTAAAAGATTTTTCTCAAAAAGTTTGTTTCACAAAAAAAAACTGACTAGACCTTATAACCAGACCAGCTTGTATATGCCAGACTCCTAAATTATCAGCTGCCAAGCACGAATGTCGAAGCACAAAGGCAAAAGCTATGCGCTTTTTTAGCATGTATTTCCAAAAAAGGTAAAATAGATTTGTTTTCCCAGAGAGTCTTTAAAAACACAAATTTAAATAAGGCTTAAAAACTTACCAAAATAATAGAAAGATTTCTCGTATATAATTCGGCTTCGCAAAAACCGACGCCCACCAAATTTAGTCTTTTCAAACAATCCCCAATCTTGGGTAAGATCCCACCAGAGGCAATAAGCCGACGAGAAGGTTTCGGAACCAATCCAAAGAATAAAATTGAACTCGGTTTGTTTGAGACGAAATTGACGTTGAGCAGCCGCCTTTAGAAGCGTTGTTGAATATTTACCCGCGTTTACTAAATGCGGAAATGCATCACCAGAATCCTCAAATTAGGGTGCTATGATGTCGATTTTTTTTNCCAACAAACGTCTAACGTTATGTGATAACCGGTTAATCACAATTGATGTAAAGGGGTACAGGCCCTGTACTACAGGGGGTCTGGTTATAAGGTCAAGACCCAAAAAAATGACTTGACCTTAATGCACTTTGGAAAAAATGACTTGACCTTATAACCATCTGGATAAATTTTTCCACAATAAGACCTTAGTACTGGGAAAAAGTTCAAAAGACACTATTTTATAGAAAACAAGTGGAAAAGGATTTCAACGTTTTTTAACCAAAAATATGCTTTACAAAAAATTAACTTGACCTTATAGCGGTCATACCTTGTGACCTTATAACAAGACCCCCTGTACTGTAAAATGGTTCTTAAATTAACTTCTTTTTAAGATCTGTACAAAACTAATCAAGGCTAATTGCCAATTAGTAATTGGACACACTTTTTCGTCAAAGTTTCATAAATGCAATGCTCATAATGCATCTGAAAGAATAATGTCTTGAATTAGCGTTGATTCACTAGTATAGACTTTTAGACGAATTTAATTTCAGAACGATTTTGTGCCTGAAACGGGGTATCTAACAAACCATAAACAAAGTTTGTTACATACGTTTTGTCATTCTAATATTTGCCCAAAAAATATGGCCAGCGGTTTAGGTCTCCACCATAAAAAAGTAAAAAAAAGACATGATTTCTATAAAAAAATTATTACCCATATTTTCCCCGTGCCGTTCTGAATGTATATGTCCCGGTCTAAATTTAAACCAAAAAAAGTGAAAAATGACATGATTTCTATAAAAAATTATTTCCCGTATTATTGGCCCGTGTCGTTCTAAATTTACACCCAAACAAAAGTGAAAAAGACATGATTTATCTAGAAAAAAATGACTTGACCTTAGTGCAAAAAAGATGACTTGACCATATAACGGTGACAGCTTGTGACGTTAAACCAGGCCCCACTGTATTTCCGACTCTTCATACGTATTANTTTAAACCAAAAAAAAGTGAAAAATGACATGATTTCTATAAAAAATTATTTCCCGTATTATTGGCCCGTGTCGTTCTAATTTACACCCAAACAAAAGTGAAAAAGACATGATTTATCTAGAAAAAAATGACTTGACCTTAGTGCAAAAAAGATGACTTGACCATATAACGGTGACAGCTTGTGACGTTAAACCAGGTCCCACTGTATTTCCGACTCTTCATACGTATTACAAAGTGTTTAATGGTTTTGTGAGTCAATAAAATTTGTATGACTCATACAAAATAATCACTCCGTCCACTACTTAGTAAAATTTAAATTGTTTTTCGAGCGGACGATGATAGCGCATACGCTAATTTCGATCCATATCCGAGTATAATCATTACAAGCAATATTGCGCATGATTAACGTGAATCAAACGTTAGGGGTTCCATTCCCGGTATTACCGCGCGGTAGTGTTGTTTAAAAAATCGTAAAATGCATATACGATTGTTAGATTCAATATGTTAAAAATACATAAATGCGTCATCCAAAGGTCCATTAGGGCCGCAACAACTACTATATATAACGAGGGCCCCACTCGGACTGCTAATAGCTACTGGATGCTCTGCATTAATATAATGTGGATTTAAAATAATCATATGATTAGTATCCCAATAGGTAGATTAGCCATACAAATTTCCGACGGAATATACCGGAATTTGTGATTGTTTCAATTGGCCATTTGGCCGGCAACGTTTCGCAGACTGACCGTTGTGGGGGGTTGTCACGTGCACGATACACGAGTGAACTTAACAATAATGTACAGCTGGTCCCTGTACTTGTGTACCGCAAACCGGTATCGGAGGAGCACGCATTTTTGAACGGTGCGAGATTTTTTCCAAAAAACTGACCCGAAGCCTAACCTATCCGATATGGTGAGACTAAAAACAGATATGTTAAAAAAGCTACAGGGGGTCTGATTATACGGTCAAGCCGAAAAACAGACTTGGCCTTAATACAAGTGTTCTAAAAACTAACTTGACCGTATAACCATCTGAAAAAAAATTGGGGGGTCTTCATCCAAGAAAAAGTAAAAAAAACATGATTTTAAATATTTTTTCCCAAAAAGTTTGCTTTTCAAAAAACTGACTTGACCTTATAAAGGAGCAGTCTAAGGTCAAGAAAATAAGTGTAAAACAATTGACATCATGTCACCGGCCTGAAAACGACGAACACATTGAACAAAACGGATAAGAGCAGGCAAAATTGAACATAAAGCACGAATTGATGAATAGTCCCCACAGTGGGCGATGACACCCTTGCGGGGGCCATAAATGGTCCCGTCGACCAGGTACCAGCATAATAAAAACTCACAATCAACAAAGAGAATAACCAAAGAACAAGCTTGATCGGCCAACCAGAATTCCATAAATCCGACTGGGCGGAACCCGGGTGTCAGAACACGACACATTTGACTTATAAACCAATAACGACTAGAACAAATATTTTAGGCACCGGTGCATTTTGGATTGGCATACATATATAACCGTAACAATATTTTCCTTTTTTCACATTGCGACCCCGAAATGACCCGTTAAATTGGGGGCTTAGTTAATAACATTATAACTTATAACAAATGTTATAATAATTTAACGTTTAAACGTTATACAGTCCTTAATTCCATAACG
>SCLG01000312.1:186049-213983 GCA_004367875.1 Oikopleura albicans | reverse complement strand
AATTGTTTCGTTAACCTTAGTATCGATATATCGTATTTAAGAACTAAATGAAAACTACCGTTTACGGGATGTCATGGACTACACTTAATCGAACTGCACCGCAATTTGGACGGAAAATTTATTGCATTTGATTTTTTTTTTCATTTTGTGTGTTCACTGAGTGAACTTCACTCCCACACAAACTCGAGCGGGTTAAAACCTTTTATTTAGAAAATCCTTTGCGTTCTATTTGTGGCATCCATGTCTTCAAATGTGATGAGGAAAAAACAACAACAAACAATGGAATTTAAATTAGGCGCACAATGTAATGGAAAAGACGACAGTATTATGTTTTTAAAGGTAAATAAAAGCTTTCCTAGCTTGGAATTTCCCTTATCTAGCTTGGAATTTCCCTTATCTTCAAAGCTTCTAAATTAATATAAATAATTCCATATGGCGCTTCCCATAGAGCCCATAGCCATGGGCCATAGCCTATGGCCCATAGGCTATGAACCATAGGCTAAATTAGTATAATCACGACAGGAATCTGTAAATTTGCTGTATGTATTTTACATGACACTAGTTTTATCGTACATTTATTTTACGCATATGTTTTACAAGTTGTTTTACAGATCATTGAAGTTTGACTAAAACATTAAGATTGATATTTGCGGTGATGTGGAAATACGGGAAGAAATGCGGAAACATACAACTCCAAAAACATTGGCGCCACAACTATTTTTCTATCAAAATGGAAAAGTAGTGAAAACGCTCAATTTTAACGAGTTTGAGGACGCCATGGAAGATAAAATGACCTTGACACATATGGCTGAATTATAATACCTTTAATCTATAAAATAAACATTTGTCGTTACGGATCCTTCAGATGAACACTTTAATAAAATATTAATTTAATTGTGCAACATAATTTATGTTTGTAAAAAATACGCTAAAATATATAATCATTTATGAACTTCAAAAATGACATTTTCGCCATCATTTGCCATCAACCGCACCATCACCAAACGTTTTTTCATGTCAGATATGACTTGGGTACGAAAGAGCTACACGTCCGGAGGCGTCCTATAATTTTTGGGAAATTCAGTTGAAAAATCTCACACCCGAATGTCAGATTCCGGGATTGGTATCCATTTATTCAGATAATCTTTGAAGACATACAATCCCATATTACTACAAAAAAACGTTATTTTTCCAGTTTTTCGTGGTTAACTATTAACCGGTTGGCAGTTGACACTTTTAAGGTTCACCATGAGATGCGCCGGCGCGGTTTACCATATATATCTTAAAATCAAGCATTTTGAAACACTTCTAAAATCGGTCAAAATCTCAGGCGACTGTCCTACATATTAGACATCAAAAATTACATGAGAACATCTCAAACTATACACGTGTTTTCAAGCATAAGCTCATTTAGTATTTTTAATTTTTAGTTAAAAAAAATTCTCAAAAACTAGTCGATAACTGCTTTAGCGTTTTTTTGACATTCGTGCTGAATCAAAGCATGCTAGTAGCACCTAATTTTATTTCTGAAAAGACCATAACATAAACGACCCGTTTTCATTGATTGCTTTCAGTATTTATTGTATACAATTTGTTGACTTATATTTTTACTCGGACACAAATGAAATAATGCATTTTCCGCTGCTTGTATGTGATGTTGAAATGATACTATTTGGGTCAGCGCAAAATGATTGGGCACGCTCCTGGCCGTCATTTCCACCAACATAGCCACCTCCGCCATCAGAGCCGCCACCAAAACCACCTTCTCCATAACAAGTGGATTTCCCAATCAATGTCCAATTACACGATTCACTGGACAAATGTGTTTGCAAGATATCGTCAGCAGAACAATTGGGACCAGCGCCACCTGCAATTACCAATGGGTGGGTTATCCCGAAAGACTGTTCATACACATAAGTCCCTCCATGGCCAGCGCATGTTTGTTGGTACTTGTAAGTGTCGTGAGTTAATTTGGGTTCTTGCCCTACTGCAATCCATACGGTAGTGCCTTGATTGAGAAAAAATACTCCTTCTACAATAGCGCCATTATTTCCCATCACTGTCCAATATTTTTTGGTTGCATCATAAATGCCCTTATAACCACCACCAAACGCTTTAATACTGTACTGTCCTGTTTTTGGAATCGTCACAATTTGAAATCCCCTCTCGACTTTGAACTTAGTGTTGTCAGTCATCCACGTATTTTCCGGGTACCATGAAACGCATTGCTCATATGTCGGTCCAACTTTGCCATTTATTTTCGTCACTAGTTTGATGCGTGACCAATCCTCTAAATTCTCCGTGACAGTTTTAGTTTCTTGTTTTGTGTCTTTGACATTTTCTTTGAGAAAGCTATAGAATGTGTTAGGAACTTTGTGAAAATAATTTAAGGTTTGATACAGGGCATGGCAACACCCAACTGGTCTTTCCAGCTCGACAGCTGGCTGGGCAGTTCAAAAGCCCAGCTCATTTTTATTGTTGAGCTTGACAGGACACTTTTTTTGTTCGAGTTATACCGAGCCCTGGTTTGGTAAATTCCCTTTTGCTGGTGTCGTACAACTATTGAAAGTCCAGTCAACAAACTGCGACATAACTGCCGGTGAATTTGCTCGGTGACACATTTTTCCTCACTCCAGTACCCAGAATAAAAACTACGGTATTGTATTACGGTATTGCTCTTTTAATCTCTCTACCGGCCTTATCCATGCGGGGTCACAATCGATTGATAAGTATTGTCAGTCATATAATCTCGTGTACTTTTGGACACCAAAACGATTTAGCTGGAAGAGATATTAAAAAAACAATTTAACATTCGCTGTTATGTTGACACTCGTTACCCTTCACCCGTCATGACACCGGAAAAGCGAGTTCTGAGCAGTGTGAACAAATCCAAATAATGTTAGAATTATAAATTAGAAATAGAATTAGAAACCTTATCTTGAAACCTTTGGTTCTGATGAAGAGGGAGCCCACTAACATCTCAAAGTTTTCTTCTGGAATCTTTCCCCAACAATCATTAACGATATCCATAACCGGTTCGGCTGGTACGCGCGACAAACCGACAATAACATCAACAAGCTTTCTCTGTGATAACTTGGGTAGTTTGGTTTTTAACCTTTCACATTCAGCTTCGATCATTTTGGAGTGCCATGGGTAATGTGCCAGATCAGAGATGCAAAAGTTATTTTCTAAATTACAGAACAGAACGCTTGTTCTATTTTGTGATGGTTCTCCAATGCCCAGAACGCATTATCAACACGTTTTTTAAAATAGAACGAAAAAACGTTCTAAATTGCCGTTCTGTTCTGTCTCATGATGGAAAAATGGCCCAGAACGGTGTTCTTGCGTTCTTTTGTTCTATTGGCGTTCTGTTCTCAAGTTCTGCAAAAAAACAGAACTTTTGCATCTCTGTTCCTGATCGTCCAGTCCACCGTCGTACAAAATTTCTATCAGTTGAATTGTACCATTCACATCGTAATCTTCCGTATTCACTCGATAGATTTTGTCCATATATGCCTAGAATAATTATTATTGAATTATTAATAAACCGTTATGTTAACAGCATCAAATCTCAAAAATTGCTAACATAACGAAATTTTGTTAACATAATGGGGTAGGGCGTTTGGTTAAATAATCAGAAATCGAAGTTAATCAAATCCAAAAAAGTGTTAACATATTGAAATTTTGTTAACATAACGTGTGGTAACATAGCGGGTTATGTGGTGTAATTATATTTAATAACCCCCTCAACAGTTATTTAAACATAGTTGGGTTATCAAAACACTTTTCGGATCGAAATTGTAGTAGAACCCTAACCAATCGATAAAACAAACCTACCTACAGTAGCTAACCTACTTAAAGTAACAGTCATTTTTTTTTTCGCCTACCCACTACCTGCTTAAAGTAACAGTTTTCCGTTTCATTTTTGGGTTTTACTTTAAGCAGATAGGCGGAACTGTTACTTTTTGAAGGTAGTGCGTAGGCGGAAAACCCTTAGTGTTACTTTAAGCAGTAGAAATCGAGTTTTATGGTTTTCAATTTTATTCGTAAGCAACTCTAGTCTATAGTATAGACCCATCCTTAACCATGCGATTGTTTACTCACTTTTACTGTTCTTGCCGGATATTCCGAGAAATCAAGTTGTAGAGGCGTCTTTCCGTTTGAAGCCTTTCGTGCTTTAGCAAGGGCGATATAGAAAAAATTTGAGTGGAAAGCCAACACACATTCATGGACTCTAATTTTTTCGTTTTTTGCGCAACGCAATTCGACTTCGTCAACAGTACCTTCTTGATACTCATGTTTAAATCTATCACGTACAAAACCGGAAAAATTCATAATTGAGACTAAAATAATTTTGTATTCTCTATAAATTTTGCGATTTCGGACTAAAATTGCCAAGATAAAAATATCATATAACAATCAATTGTGGCAATCATGGGTCCAGTCTACGAGTCACCAGGCGAATGTTTTTTTCTGTGCTAGTAGAGAATTAAGGGTGGTAGGGTCGATTTGTTTACAACTCAACATCATTTTTTTTATTTCACCGCATTGAATACATGTTCTCTGCAGATTATCTTCAGTCTATGAATGAGTTCAAGACTGGAACTTCAAGTGCAAAAAATAATTTAATTCGCAAATTCTAGAAATTTTGAGCATTTAAAGCAGTTTGTTCGGTTACATCGGAAATCACTTCCACCATTGAATTCAGGCTCGAATTCAAGGTCTCTGTGAATAGTCTCTGGAAATAGTCATGGTGCGTGAAAAGTACAATGTGTGCCCCGAAAAGGTTCTCTTTTTGACTCTTTTTTTGTAAACAAACCGACCCTACCACCCTTAATTTTGCCAAAACTTTTATTGAAACAGTCTGCGTTAACTATGACTCATAGACTAGTCTAGACTATTTGTCTCTTTGCGGACGGGTTTTAGAGAACTGAAAACGTTCCTTATGGCCCTAAAGTTATGGGATTAGGGACTGTAGTAGGTATACGGTATAGTCTATACTCCATGTGTACTTATCTAGTCAGAAACTTTAGTGTACTTTTTATTATAGAAAGTTCTAGATTCAGGGGTCGTGAATGGATAATACAGAGGGTAGGCCAATTCCGGAACAGTTACCGGAAAAAAGTCCAATTTCAGAACGTTTTTTATTTCAAAAAAAGATTTGAAGTCCCATTGAAGTGGGCCATTCCGGAGCGAAAAGTCTAATTCCGGAACGGTTTTTGGGCTAAAAGTCCAATTCTTGAACAAACGGGACATTGGCTCAAAATCGCAAAGCGTTCCAGAATTGGCCTACATTCTTAGTAATTAGTACTAGGTAAGTTTAGAGAAGTTGATCAATAGCCAATTCATAATAAAAATCGCACAATTCCCAAATTTTATTACAGTAGTTTTTGCGGTGGCGCTGGAGTGGTATAGTTTTCTCTCAGTCTAGTTTTTACAGTCTAGTTGTCGCTTTTTTCACTGCGCGCTAAAGTCCGCAAATTTGGCGCTAGATGATCCCATCGCATATATTAACAACCACACAACTCACTTTACACAGAACGGTTTTGTAAAAAAAAAACGGCGGAATTATGGAGTCGTTATTATCAGTTATTTTGAATGAAAAATCCGCGTTTAAAATTACGCCAGTCGGAGGGTCGCAGTGTTACCGAAAGCAAATAAGAGATACAATTACTCCCATCAAGTCGTTTTCAAACACACAAAAACGATTGAAACAAGCAAAACACCAGGCGTTCGTATCAAACAAATAAAAACTGTTTAAAATATGTTCTGATTACGAAAATACTGTACCGGGTATAATAACCCAAAGGTAGAAATTTTCTATATGCGGCATATAACAGTTCAATTCGAACTTACAAAGTAAAACGGTGGCAAACCAGCTTATCCTTTAAATGTACAGTACTGTACTGTAATCTACAAGTTAACTCAATGCTAAAGTTTCATAATTATCGCCAATTGTTTGTTTATTTGTTTTATTCCAGCACTAAATAACACTTTTTGTTCATTTCTTTCTCCAAATTTTAAAGATGTTTCAAACTTTATTTGTCCGTCTTCAGTTTATGAATGAATAGGAAAAAATTGGGAACGTAAAATGAGTGAGCATTGAGACGTCTTTAAAATTCAAAAATCTAATAGAACAGTCCTTACTCTCAATACGGACAATTGCTTCCAATACGCACGTTTTTTTGTGAAAAAAATGTCCCCAAAACTGTCGAAAATGGACACGTTTTTGACAACTGACCCCAATACGGACGCTATTTTCGGGAATCAAAATAGGACTGTATGTCTAGAAAATACTAAAAAATGTACATACAAATCTATTAAAAAAATTAGATTCCAATAATTACAATTAGAACAAAGCTAAAAATTTCAAACGATTTTTCGGTAGATCAAACTTCACCAAAAATTTGTTCACAGGTACCGAAATAGAGCAAACGCCCAGAGC
Organism: Oikopleura albicans; assembly: GCA_004367875.1. Classification (NCBI taxonomy): domain Eukaryota; kingdom Metazoa; phylum Chordata; class Appendicularia; order Copelata; family Oikopleuridae; genus Oikopleura; species Oikopleura albicans. Next base: position 207,538 of record SCLG01000312.1, on the reverse strand, counting down.
CAGCTGTTTTGGCGCGCACTGTGCCGCGGCGCACATCAAAAGACATTTACAATCAAAATCAACTGTTAAAATCTGCCCCATACTGACCGCCTGCATTTTAATGCAATCGGATGTTCGATCTGTTTTTATATGTAATTTTATTTCTATAAAATGATCTTCATATGAAAATGATAAAAATACAATAAAATAAGATATGAATTCAAAAGTCTCCGTCTTTAAATTTTACAATCATTGAATTATTCACCATGTTATTTGCATTTGTGAAAGTTGATTTATGTAAGTGACTAATTTCAAAATCAGCCATTTAGGTGAGTACCTAAAATGAGGAAAATCCGTAATTTTATCGCCAAGAAATATCATCCGTATCGGCTGATTCCAATATTGTTATGGATTCAAGATTATTCGTTTTCGTTTTTTATCAGAGATTTAATTGCAGGAGTTACCGTTGGCATGATGATAATTCCTATGGCTCTTGCATACGGAGAATAAGCGGTCAAACTATATCAAGATTTTACATGATTTTCAATAAAAAAGTTTCACACTCCTTTTATAATAAGGAGTAATACTCCAATTAGAAACGTTTATGGCTGTGGAAAAAAGCAACCTTAATGGGAGTAAGCCTTACTCAGTAAGGACTCAACGTGTATACANATTTTTTGTTAATTTTAACGACGTTTGGAAAAGGTTAAAATAGTAATACTAAAAGCTCCAAATTAGGTACAGCCCTAAGGGGCGTTTTCGGTTCTCGAAAAAGTCGGCCGTCATGAGGTCGAAAACACCGGGCTGCAATCATGGAAGTATAACTAATCTGGGCGTCTTTAATATCAATGAGCCCATAGAGAAGTAATGACTGTATCATACAGTCTGTATGTCTTAAAATGTTCAAAATAAGCCATTCTATAATAGTAATTTGTAATTTACAAAACGGAAGCTATTTTCGAGAATCAAAAATGTCTGTATTGAGAGTAGGGACTGTTCTAGCAGCTAGTAGTAGGCTATTACTAGTAGCATACAATTTTTTTTAATCGCGGAAAAGAGCTTACAAATTTACCACCCTACTGGGGATTATATTCATCGTTTTTGGGTCCTTCAGTGTATAGTATTCTTGGGACGTCAAAGCATACATCTATTGGCCCTGCTGCAGTGTCATCGGCTCTAACTGGGACAATAATTGCCTGGCCCCAAAATTGGCCAGCCCCTTTGGATTCGTCTTCGCCTTCAAGTCAAGGATATACGCATAATTTACGCTGACTACGAGTAATCGGTACAGCCCTAATTTTAAATTAATAATTAACACAAAAAACGCATACACTGTGTTATGGAATATAGAATCTTTACTCCCATTGCGGCCGTTTTGGGTTCTCGCTCCTTTTTCGGCCAAAATGGGGTCATTTTTATAAAAAATGATCCTTTTTGTGACGATGCTCCTTTTTCGGACGCTATTTTCGAGAACCGAAAAAGTCCGAAAGAATTTAGCATTCGAAGGGTTATATTTTTGACATTCTTATTGAAATGGTTTATTTTATAAAAAAATATTACTTATTTTTTACCATATTATACAGCAAAATTTAGTGAACAAAATTCATGCCTCACGCGAAGATAGAAAACACATTCCTCATCGGAAAAACAAAACTTAAAACAAAAGGAGCTTCGATCTAACACGGTATGGGCGCATCTGACATGTTTGTTAATTACGCCATTTCAATACACACATGTTTACAAATAAACGACTTACGCAAAACCAACCAAGAAAGAACGGCCCTTATGAAATTATTGACCTCCATAATACAGCGGTATAAACAAGCGGCCGTAAATTATGGGATAATCACTTTTTTGACGAAAAAAAACGGGATAAACGGCCGTAATTGGAGCGCCCGTAATGGGAATAAGGACTGTTAGGGGAAGTTATTCGTTAAAAACTGAATACAGGCCTTACTTCCAATAAGGACGTTTTTGATTCGCGAAAATGGCGTCCGTATTGGGGTGAATTGTGTCCATTTTCCACTGTTTTGGGGGCATTTAAAAAAACGTCCGTCTTGAGAGTAATGAGTCATTACTAATGACTGTACTAATATACAGTCTTACTCCTTTTTGGGACGATTGCTCCTTTTTGGGACGCTCTTTCGGGCAAAATAGAGCCATACAGTATGGCTCATACTAATAGAAAAATGATCCTTTTTGTGACGATGCTCTTTTTCGGACGCTATTTTTGTGAACCGTAAACGTACCAAAAAGGAGTAAGGACTGTAAGTTGAGAGCGTTTGGATTGACACACAAATGCGTTGAGAAAAACACGGCGGTAGCTAACGTTTCTATCCCTGCTTTAAGTGAACAACTATCTTCGGTTTTGACATTTTTAACGGGGTTCATTTTATTTTTAACAGGATTATTTCAACTTGGTTGGATTGTGAATTTTATATCTGGCCCAACATTAATAGGCTTCATAACTTCCGTGTCCATATCAATTCCTGTTCAACAAATGGCAAAGGTGGTTTTGCTGGAAAAATATCGGATTAAGAAAAATCAACAATGTTTTAAATACAGCGCTGTACCCCATAAGGGGTATTTTCTATAATAGAAAAAAATTCTTTAAAAAAGCGTTGATAATGAGGTCACCAAATGTGACAATTTTGGACGCTATGGAAATATTTTTCACAAAACAATTAGCCCAACAAAAAATCTTGGTTATAAAAATGTTTAAAGGGCCTTTAAATAAATCATTGTCCTGTAAAAATAGGCTTTAAGTACATGTATTTCAAAAAAACCTACCAGGTATTTGGATTATCCATAAAGGAAGACTTTTTTGTGATGGATGTTTATCGCCTTATTGAAGAGGGTTTTGAATTTAACCATAAGTGTATTTTCAGTCCTTAACCCCATCAGAGACGTTTTTGGTTCTCGAAAATGCTCTCTCTAATGCGAATATAGCGTTGGGGTGAATTCTCCACTTTTCACAATTGGCCACATTGTGTCGTATTATTCCAACTGGTACTCGAGTCCTAAATTTTCGAATTGATTTGATATATGAACTTTTATTATAAAGCAATGCTTCATGCTCTACCTTACAGTCCATAACCCTAAATTTGAGCAAGTAGTGTCTGGAAAGGCAAACTGGTTAGATTTTGCCATTGGGTTTTCGACAATTTTTCTTTTGGTTGTGTGTAAACAATTAAAAAATCGTCTGGGAACAGCTTCAAAGTATAAATTTATACCTTTTTTCCATCGTTCATCATCAAATTCAGGGGCGCTCACAGAAGACGAGTGATTTTGTCCAAAATTGTATGGGTCTTAGGCACAGCTAAAGCAGCATTTGTTATTATAATTATGATGATCGTAACGTATGTGTTTACAACAAAAGAAGAAGTTCAAAACTTTCTAGATGGGTGTCATCCGGGAGAGATAAATTGTACAAAGTTTGGACTGACGAAAATCAAACAAGGAGGACTCCCGTCGTTTTTGATTCCACATTTTAGTTTCACTTATCAAACTAAAAACTGTCTTCAATTTGAAAATGAAGAATGCATCAAGAAATATGTCGTAATTATAAATCTCATATAAAATCACCGACCTTTATTTATAACAATACAGACAATCAGGCTCAAACATAATACACGGGCCCCCTAAGGGGGCGCTAAATAAGGGGTGCGCCAATAAGGAACAAGTCAAGTAGTGGAAGGTTTCATTTCGAAAAAATTGCCGCCAAGTATGGGACGCGTACTATGGGTACGCCAATTAAAGGTAGACAACGGTCGCCAAATTAAACTTTTTGTTGTACAGACCTTAACCATTTATCGGACGCTTACTCATTTATCGGACGCTTTTTTGGCGAAAATGGGGTCATTCTAACAAAAAATGACCTCTTTTGTGACGATGCTCATTTATCGGACGCTATTTTCGAGAACCGAAAACGTCCGATAAATGGTTAAGGACTGTACTATATATAATTACGTTCGAAATTGTAAATTAAGTGATCTCAAAGTAAGACAAAAGTGCTAAAGGTGTACAACGCCAAGTAAGAGTAAGTTTCGAAAAACACGAAATCTACCCTTACTTGGCAATTCTCTTGTAACTTTTTTGAACAATGGTCCAATTTTGACGGTACCAGGCTGGTACCGTACCAGCTCTTACTTGGCAAAAACAAGTATCTGCATCATAACGCCCTGCACCATACATAAAACCAAACAAATATTTTATTCGTAATTTTATTTGAATTGTGAATGTGTGTTTTTCTTTTGACAAGAGTATCTATGTTTTGTGCTCAAAGTATAATATGATAGGAGATTTGGACTTCTCTTTAGTGACCTCAATTCTAATGTGTTCAAAATCTTCAGAGAATTGGAATCTCAACGTACGCATTTTTTCCTGGATGTCATTTTTAGTCTTTGATTCATGAATTGTAAAGTCGTAATCTGCGTGTTTTTCCATTGAGCGAGATACATTCATGTTGCTCATCTCATTACCGTCATCTAATACTTCAATATTTCCCATGTGCCCAAGGACCGGAAGTTTGCCATTTCCACAAATGCAGATTACATCTTTTTTCGTATCTTTTCTAAAATTAAATATATTTTAGTGAAAAAAATGTTGTGACCAGTGTTGGAAAAGTTGGCCAACGCCCAACGCTCGGATTTTTCCCAACGCGTTGGTTGGGCGTTGGCGAACGCACCCCAACGCCCGACAATTCCAACACTGATGCTTAACGGATAAGTGAAAAACTATTTTAAACAAGAAAGAGAACATGTCGAAGGGGCGTCTTGCTTTTACACAGAATACATACAGTATAAAATTGCGTTAAGCGTTGGAAAGAATTTCAGCGCATGAATTTTTCCCCAACGCGTCGGGAAGAAAGTTTCCCCAACGCTCCCAACGCGTTGATTTGGCGTAGGGCGTTTGCCAACGCACCCCAACGGCCAACGCTTCCAACACTGGTAGTGAAAAAAAGCTCATCGATTATAGCGCAAATTTATGCGTAGGCGATTTGTCTGAAAATGAACGAAGCACACTCAAGTCAGGGTTAGGACACACAGTAGGTAAACCATTACCTAAATTTAATTTCGGCTTCAAAATGTTTATTGCAAGACATTTTTGAAATTAGGTTCCGGACGGTTGAATCATCTGTATGATATGAGAAGACGTAGGGTTCGTCGAATTTCGAACTTGGAATTGCATTGTGGATAATTGTTGGCGCCATACACATAGAAATGCGCGACGTTCTTTTGACATTATGCGAATTCGGATTCAATTCCAATGTCGTAGGCATTTTAACGGCGCAGGGTGTTACTTTATCTTGCAAGTTAACACTCACTGCTGGCTACACATTCAAAATTCACAACTGGTATGGTTTTCCTCAAGTCTTTGACAATTTATTTCGTAATTCTAGAAAATTCGTAAAATAATATGTGCCGCTTTTTAACGAAAAAAACAGTTTTGGCCAATCACGGCATTTTCTCCATGGGGACCCCTGGGGACCATGATGGGGTGTATGTATTTTCCATAGGGTGTATGAATTTTCCCCATAGGGTGCATGGTCTGGGCTGTACCTGTTGGACAGTGCAGGGCTCCGAAATTAGGGACTACAAACACGATATGTGTCCAATTCCGAAGCAAACGAAAATATTTGTGAAAGAGAAAAACGATGAAATCGTTCCGCAATTTAATTCCGTATTGATTTCTAGAATAAAAAGCGGTATATTTTGAGCTTGGACACACTGTATGATGAAAAATGAAGTCTGGAAATGTTTGTAGTTTAGTGTTTGTTGAACGTCCGAAAAAACACAGTCTTCAAACAATTCTATAGACATTTCCGGGACTTCATTTTTTCCAAATTTTTTAACTACAACTTTTTGCGCTCTACTTGGACGCTTAAATAAAGGTGGTGATATTTTTTTAGGAATTTGAATTGTTTTGGTTACTTGTTGTAACTTTTTTACATTTTAGACCAGAAAGTTACTTACTTTAATTACATATTTTTGACATAGTAAAAGCATGAATTTTTCGATGTTGATTTCTTAATGGTGGTAAAAGCTCTTGGTGCTGGAATTATAACGTCGCCACTTATTGCTTTTCTCCAGCAGATTTCAATGGCCAAAGCATTTGCGCGTAAAGATAATTATACAATTGATCCCACACAGGAATTTATTGCTCTTGGCGCGACAAATATTGCGAACAGTTTTGTTGGTGGGTTTGTTATTACAGCAAGTATGTCTCGCTGCGCCGTTAATCATCAGGCTAATGTAGCCACACAGCTAGCTGGATTAGTAGGTAAGGAAAATGCAAACAGCACCTATCAAATTTATGTTTTGGAATTTCCCATAATTAAGATTTTTACGTTTTTGGGGGTTAAAATTTGAGGCATAGCGGTTTTTTTAAGAAAAGGAGAAAGTTTTTCTCGATAAACCCCGTTCTTCGATAACATTTTTTTTTGAAAAAAATTTTACCCGAAAAACCACAAATTCTATTATAGAATATTTCGAATAGTGCATTAGGATCCTAAACCGCCATGCCTATAGGAGTGAATTTGAATTTTACACGAAAAAACGTATTCTCCGAAAAGCCGTTTTTTGAATTGTCAAGACCATTTTTATCGAAAAACGTTTTCCCCAAAAAATGATTTTTTTTTTGTATTTTACCCCGAAAACCATTATTGGACTTTTTCCCCGAAAAAAGTTTTCTTCGATAAAGCGCGCTGCCAAATTACGACGTACCGGTTACGTTTTAATCTCAACAATTATATATTTATGTATAATTATTTGCATTACAAATATACACTATTTCTAAATTTGCACTAAAATATTAATTATAAATTCAGTAAGTGGAATTGTACTGTTAGGTCGACGGTTACAAAGTATTTTTTTATACATACCAATGAGTACCCATAACATGCTGACTGTCCACAATGAAAAAATGATATCTAGAAAATATAAATAAATTTTTATTGTGACGGTTCGCTTTGTTTCATGCGTGAGGTTTACTGTATGACTCACACTGTATATTTTTGTAACCATGTGGAGCAACGGTTTATCTTTCCGAGCTATTTGTGTATGTTCCATCGGCGGCCTTAGCTGGATTAATTGTCTTTGCTGCGTCGTCTCTTTTTAGTTGGAGTGTAATACGCTCAGTAGGGCTATTCTTTTTTCAATTGTGGAATACAGGGGTCGCCAAATAAGGGTCGTTTTCGTTAGATAAACGTTAGACTGGCAATCCGATCGGCATTTAAAACTGGTATTCAGTGGTTAACTGTTATATTTTAACTATTTTTGAATAGCCCCATTTTTGTCTGGTTACAGAAGAAATTAGACATGGTTCCATTACTGGCCACATTTTGTACATGTCTTTACTCAACAAGTCTTGGTATCATTATTGGTATTGTTATCCATTTGTTAATGTTGCTTCCGATGTTTCTTCGACCTTTTGAAAAATCGAAAATTCAATCAGATGGGTACCTGCGTCTCAACGGTCCAATTTTATTTCCGTCTAGCGAAAAAATTTACACCGCAATTAGCCGCCAAGAAGCCAAAAATCAACTTGTACTCGATTTCAAAGCTAGGTTATAAATTTGGCGAAAGTTTGATTAACAGTCATGCGCATATTGGGTAGCTAGCTACCCATTTTCACTTTATTTCTAAATAAAAAGAGAACGGTTTGTGATAATAAAAAACGGACAACGGATTTGAAATAAAAATAATTTACGTTTTTATATGGGAGAAAAATATTTTTATTAGAAAATTGTTTTTACGTTTGAGTCCGTGGAGAACGAGGGTTAAGGTTGAAAATCACCCAATAAGAGAAGAAGCCCTGTTCTTCAAAATAAAATAATAATCAAAAAAATCCGTTCATTGTTTGGCGCGCTGGAGCAAATTGGGTAGCTAGCTACCCCAGATGCGCATGACTGTATAGTAAACTCGATGCGCATGACTAGGACAGCCACCTGAGATTTTGAGCCGATTTTAGAAGTACTTCAAATTGCTTGATTTTTTGTTATATATGGTAAACCGCACCGGCGCATCTCATGGTGAACCTAAGAAGCGTCTACTGCCGTTTAATAGTTAAACTGGAAAAATAACCACGAAAAACTGGAAAAATAACGGTTTTTTCTAGTTTTGTATACGGTCGCACCTTTTCGCACAATTGTTTTCATGATTTCTGAAATCACGTGATCAAGGCCGATCTAACCGTACTTAAAACTGATCTTAAACGGGATTGGCAAGTGGTTAACCACGTGGTTGAAAATTGAAATTGTTTTAAAATCATCAAATTGGGCATGGTTCGAACCGGCATACTCTAATTAGTCGACTCAGACAAAGAACCAACATAAAATTGTAACCGGTTGTTTTTTAGCCGCGGTTAAACTTTTTGAAATGGTATACTTTTCCGTTACATATAAATTGATATATAAAAATATCTTAAAATCCAACAAGCGGCATGACTGTTTTTTCAAATGCGAGAATAGGTTATTATGGAAATAGTTACACTTAGGAGTCATAAATTATGACTCATAAGTTACGACCGCATGTGGTGCCACAACAGATTCAAAACGAGGCCGCAGGGGTGAATGCTAAAATCGAAAAAAAACTTACAACTATTAAAGTAATTTGGGCCGAATTGCTTTGATATAATGTCAAGAGAGTGTTTAACTCCCAGGGGACACTTAGTCCGAATTTGGGGAATGCCGCCACATCAAAGGTGACCCTTGGGAAAAAAAGCTTTTTTTTAATATTTCTTCAAAACATTTTTTTGATTTAAAAAATCTAGTCCCTTTTTTTAAATTTTGGCAATATTATTAGTAATATTATATCCTACTTCGCAGATGTTACTGAACTTGATTCGACAGCAGCCGAAAATATCGTTCAATCGTTATCGTTTAAAAAGAGTATGAATGCGAGTTTACAAATTGTGATTTCGAATCTACCACAAAAGTACCACGAGATGCTTAAAATATCTGGTCTTCCGAATGAATACTGTGTTAAAGTCACAAAAAAATCATCTGAAACTGTTCTGTAATTACGCTTTTTGATTTGTTAACCATTAAGATGTATATTTCACCGTTTTTAGGCATGTAAATTGTTTAAAGGCGCGTAGAAGTTAATTACATGCATATTAACTTCGCGTTACAGTCCTTAACCATTTATCGGACGTTTTCGGTTCTCGAAAATAGCGTCCGATAAATGAGCATCGTCACAAAAGAGGTCATTTTTTTATTAGAATGACCCCATTTTGGCCAAAAAAGCGTCCGATAAATGAGCGTCCGATAAATGGTTAAGGACTGTACTAGTTTTTAGTACTAGTTTTTTTTTTCAATTCAAAAAATGCTCAAAAAGTAGTCAAACGCAAGGAAAGAGCTACTCCGAAATAAACTATGACGTATTTAAGGAACGATGTTCCAAGAAAACAAGTACAGTCAGGGTTCTCTACTATTAACTCACTAGATGTCCATTTTCGGTTTCCAAAAAACCTGCACATCTAGAGCAGTTTACAATTTTACGTAAAATCTACGCACATCTAGCGAGACATGCACATCTAAAGAGCGCACATCTAGAGACCCCTGACTATATCAACCAAAAATATAGTACGCGCATTGCGTTAACGAGGCATATCATTTAATAATCTTTAAAATGCACTTAGTCTTAGACTTTTAACCTAAAAGTTTAACGCAGTGCGCGTACAAAATTTTTAAAAGGAAATAAAGGCCGTTTATCGCAGAAGGGAAATGTAACATTTTGTTTCGCCTGAAACATTTTTTGTTTTTGTTTTTTTGTGTTATGAAACTTTTGTTCATGGAAGAATAAACTTTAATACGTTAATACGAATAATTATACAAAGGTGGTTGTATTGGGGCCGATTGAGTCACTGGGTGGTGCTCTTGATACGGAGCGTGATTTGGAGAATAATCATAAATCATCTCTCAAGCTTCTTACTGAGCAACTCAAACTACATTATCTTCATTTTTTTGCTGCTTTCTTCATACTTTTGTAATTGAAGAAGTTGAAGAGAGGGATTAAAAATGCACATTTGAATATATACAATTTCAAATTAGAGCACGATTAAAGAGAAATTATGGCATACCCCGGAATATGGGGCAGTACTTATGAAAGATCATATGGATCAATGTATGGAGGTAAGTTTTAAAAAGTTTGACTCTTTTTTATTGCTTCAAGTTCATCATGGATATATATGACCACAACCATGGTTGGGTAGTCCTTGACCAGCAACAAAAGCTCTTTCAAATAATCATGATTTAAGTTTTGATTTTTTAAATAGTTCAGACGTCTTGAAAAAAGTACAATCCCCCAGCCAAATAAGATATTTTTCCAAGTGGCATATAATCCGTAGGGGGATAATGGTGTAAATTTGTACCAAACGCCCTGGCAGCGGTATGAAGCTTTATATCCAAGATACCGATGCGGTTTCTGGTGTAATTCATTATGAAAAATTCACTGACGTCTACAAAATGATATAGGAAGGCAACTGTTTCAGGGTTTTTCCATATATTCATGTTTCCAGAATGAAATAAGCAAAGATAGAAAATCGCCGATTTTGAACGCGTCCAAAAAATTCGAATTCTGGAATTTTTATCCAAAAGACACTTTTGTTGTATGATTTATATCGTTTCTCATAAAAGTTGACTAAACCCCTGTTTCACCGATTTTCGATTAAACCCGGTTTACAATCTTTTTCGGTCGATTTAAGGCGTTTGGTACAAAAATGCACCAATGTCCCCCTGGGAGTTAAAGGCTAAAACCTCAACTACGCAAATAGGATACAGTTTCCGGTATATTTTGTATTTTATGCGAAAGTATCGTGGTCTTTGGCATAAAAGGTTTGCGGATGAAAAAGTTATTCCAAGAAAATGTTTTGTAAGAAAAGAATTTATAAAAAAATGTTTTTCAACGAATAATTTTTTTTCGAAACACCTTTTCTACGAAAGATCGCGGTGCTATCCAAAGGAACATGTTTTTCAAAGGCAAAATATAGGCTATATTTAGATATATTATATAGCTAACTGAAATAATTTATGTCACTTAAATCTTCCGGTGTTAATTGTTTCCTTATTTGGAAATTTTCACACTATAGTCTATAGTATAGACCTTGCACTCATTCTGGCCGTTTTTCTGTTTTCTTTGCTGATTGACTACTATGAGTACAAATATTAATTTATTTATTAAATAATTTTTAAAAACAAACTTTTGCGCCAGTTTTGGCCGTTTTGAAGTGAGATTAACGAAGTTTGTGCATTTACCTCGTGGGAGTTTTTTTTTCATTTTTTAATTGTTGACATTAACAGGGCAATGCATCAAAAGAAAAAAGCCTTTATGTAAACACTGTACTTGTTATCACAAGTAATATCACAATAATTGTTTATAAGTTTTTTTTTGAAAAAATCAAAGTTTTGGGGTAATTTCGCTGACAGAACATTAAACATTCCCATCGCCGAAAATATTCAACCTAATTATGGCGATTTGCGATCTTAATACGAAGATGGATGGGATTATGACGCGCATCATTTGACAAAGATTGAAATCATTGAAAATCTTGACACATTTGACTTCGTTCTGCATCGTTAAACATATTTACGCTTTTCTTAATCATGTTAATCGCCAGTTCCTTAAAAAAATTACCCTTTCTCTTTGTGCGTTAAATTTAAGACACATTGTAATTATTCTGAAGTGGTTTCCTTTTGGGGGTGCGAAACACATCTGGTTTGCTAGCCCCCAATATTTTTTGTCTAAAATGTACAGACGTAGAAAATGAGTATGTTATATTTGTGTCATGATAATGCGATAGGCTTACTCAGCGTTTTACACGAATATCCGCCCTTTTTTCTTTTGTATTTTCTAGATAGCAAAAGTTGAGTTTTTTTCCGCACGTCAAAAACGCGGATATCGCCATCTAGAAAATGCGCGAAAAAGATGGCGGAAATTCATGTAAAACGCCGAGTAGCTAGGGTTGCGTGTTATTCTTCAAATCTGAAACATTTTCGTTGATTTTGAACCTTGGGTTATTTAGAGCGGAGCATATTAGTGATACAAAATATTTTAGGCTCCGCAGGAGGTAATAATAACAATTTCGCAAATGGAAATTTCCCGCCTGGACAAGGGCCGGCACCACCGGCACCAGCTGTAAACGGATCCCACCAAAATGAATATCTTGCTGGAAACTATTATCCACAGGGCCAGTATCCAAACTATCATCAAAATTACTACGTCACACCTCAACCAGCCTTGACAGCCACATCTGGTAGTCAAATTACCTATCAACTTCAGGATCCACCCCAAGCCAAGGTTACAAAATATCAGTCCAATTTTTCTTAACTCTAGACGAAAAACAGCCATGTTCACGAAAAAAAAAATTACAAATTCGATCCAGTTTCAAACGCAATTTACGTTTTCAAAAAAAAAATGGCATGTCAAAATTTTAATATTTTTTTAAATAAAATTTTTGACAAAATTGTTAACAATTTTTTTGACAAAATTGTTAACCATTTCTTTGACAAAATTGTTAACAATTTTTTTGACAAAATTGTAAACAATTTTTTAACAAAATGTTAGTTATTTTCATAAAAGTTTTAACAATTTTTTTATCCAAATTTATTACAATTTTTTGATACAAAATAATAACAAAATTCTTAAGAAACTTTTTAGCAAAAAAATATGGCAAATTTTTTTTACAAAATTTTAATATTTCTTTCTACAAATTGTAGAAATATTATATTCTGAAAGTTAAAAAATAAGTATAATGAAATGGTTTGCGTTGAAACCTGGTGAAAGAAGCGCTCGGTGAAATAAAATATACGATAGATGAGACCGATAGACGACGTGGTGGAAAAAAAAGTAAAAAAAATCGTCCCGATGGAGAAGCGGCTGAAAACGAGGTTGAAAGGGTATTCATTTGGGATCTGGACGAAACCATTATCATATTCCACACCCTCATCACCACCAGCTACGCACAGAGATATGGAAAGGTATTAAACTTTATTTGTATTTACTACTGAATTTGTAGATTCAATAGGGAATCGCGTATTCAAGCGTCATAATGACCTGTTGACATGCCAAAACGGATAAGGGACGTTTTTTACAACGAAATTTATTTTTGTAATATAGTCTGGAAATGTCTGAGAGACCCTTGAAAGCTTGCCAGGGCGCACAAAAAATTTCTGAAAACTTTTTGGAACAAAAATATCCGACAAAAACATATGGGCCATATGATATGGATGAACAATTTTTTCAACAAAAAGTCATTTTCGTCCCTAAACCAATTAAAGGTTCTAAGGCATAGATTATTTTTTGCAACATATAGATAATGAGAACCGGGACTGTACCTAAACGAGAATGATTCCAAATTATATATATTCTTATAGTTATCTCGAATTTGCGCAAATGATTATTGTCAGAGATTAGTCGGCGACGCAGAACTATTTTGAACAAATAATTACTCCAGTTTTCGAGAGTTTTAATCTAAGTTGACTTGTCGGAGTGTTGGGTTTCGCCCGTTTGTGTCCCTTGAAAAAACACCCTAATCTCTTTCTCTAATCACTTTCATAAATAACCCAAATGTTCGCGACCTATCAGCCAATTTAAGTCTTAGGCTGTCCGCTTTTCCGCTAATTTAGAAAAGAAACGCCTGGATAACCGTTAAGCCTAATTTATATCGTCTAATAATTTTTGGTACATTGCCCAAGGTCAAAATAGCATCGCAATTTTTTGAAAATTTCTAAAAATCTATGAAAAAAAATAACTTATTCTTATTTTTTATCCTAATTTTTTTGAATCCTATTTTTTCGAACAGTTTTAGATTTAGAGTCAACATAAGATCTTTATTGATTTTTTAAAAATACATTGGGACCTTTCGGACTTTTCCGCGGGCTCGACTCTTAACTCTTGCGGACGGTTTATGCGAATTTAACTTTGAAAATAATTATATTTTTAGGACACCAACGTATGTGGACAGCTGGGCCTACAAATGGAAGAATTAATTTTTAATATAGCCGACAGTCATTTATTCTACAATGATTTAGAGGAATGTGATCAGGTTTGCAGCGTCATCATTCATATTTTGAAAATTTGTTTTATAGATTAGGACTGCTTATTTAGGAGTGTAAAAAATGTTACCAACTTGTTTAACTCTGAAGGGGAACAGACGACAACTAAGGGATATGGGAAATGCACTTTATAACTTAAGTTAGAATACTAACTTTCTAGTATTCTTTTTATTGCGATTTAGAGCTATCGCACACATTTCCCTTGGGAGTAAACGAACAAAAACACGGTCGGAATGAGTACATGGGACAGAAAAGGTTCATGTTCTGAACGCATGAAATGAAAATGGGTTACTCAAAGTCCTAGAGTCTAAGAGTTAACAATCTATTTTTAAGGTGCATTGTGATGATGTTGCCGCTGATGATAATGGGCAAGATCTAAGTAGTTATAATTTTCAAACTGACGGATTTCGAACTGCAAATGCAGCCGGCGCAATCTGTCTTGGTCCCGGAGTGCGCGGAGGGGTTGACTGGATGAGAAAGTTAGCTTTTAGGTACAGAAGAATCAAGGAAGTGTACGACGCTTTTAAGGATAACGTTCCAGGTACTAGATTTGAACTTTATATTTTACACAGGTTAAGTAAAAGGGATTACAGTCCCCCACCCAAATAGGTAACACCCAAATAGGTAACGAAATGACGTAATTACCCAAATAGGTAACGATTTTTTTCAGAACGAAATCGTTACCTATCTGGGTGGGGGAGTGTATGTGGATTAATATTTAATTGTATACACCGCCTGAGCGTTTATCAGGCCACTTTCGCCTTCCAAAACCGACCTGATAAACCCTTAGGCGGCCGGATATATCTCCAAAACGTCCAAGAATGGACGGATTTCTATTATTTAGAATTTGGGAGTAAGGACCGTAACATGATTCGTGTTGAATTTAATGAAAAAAAATGTAAATTTCCGATTTCAATTAAATATTTTCAATAGGTCTTCTTGCTGGTCCGGTGGCAGATGCGTGGATTCAACTGCGTCAAGAAATGGAAAACTCGACAGATCAGTGGTGTACCCTTGCACGAAAAGCATTGTCAATCATTCACAACAGGTATATATTCTTTGACATTTTTTTTGTATTGTTTTTTTTTATCTTTTTTTTCTTCAATTAAAATAAAGAACTGAATTTGGAAGGTGCATTAACTTGTCGCACCATTGAAATAGTGGATGAAACCAAATACTTTGAGTTTTGTGAAATTTGCTCGCCGCCCAAAAACGTATAATAAAATGAAACTCACTGCACCAACAAAAAAAAAACACCACACTATTGCGATGATACTAACCAAAACTTCATTTTGACTACTTTTTTTTCTACTCAAGAGCTTTATTGATGGGCGGAAAATAACCCTTGAGTCACTTTGATAATTTGTTGGGTACAGTGACCGGTTTAACTTGTATTTAGTTTAAAAATGTATAATTATGAAGTTTATGTAATTGTAGTTTTTGTCATGCACAGCAAAAAACTGGACAAAGGATTTTTTATGAAAAATGACCAAAAAGGAAATTGAACAGAACTTATGTTCCATAAGCTTTTGAAAAGAACAAATAATAACGTATGGGGGTCTCTCGATGTGCATTATCGATTTCCTAAAACGTCCATATCCAGAGAGGGTAGTTCTTCGTCTCGACTCCGTTTTGACTCGCTCGACTAGAAAATTATCTAGTGTACGTTACCGCACACTTGTGGCAAAATGGTCCCTATGTATTTTTCGGATCGGCGCAATTTTGGAGAAGACCTCCGAGATTTAAAAATAAATTTTGATGACGGATCGGATACAGCGTGGACAATGGCTCAGCAAAAGTGGGGTTCAAATTTGGGTGCAGGTTTCGACGGCATGGTACAGGGTCTCAAAACAGATCACATGCACAAAGTGGACCGCGATCGTTCAAAAGTCGCGCCGACAAACCGAGGCGCTAAAAGCGCATTCGACTTGGAAGTTCCGGTCCCATGCCGCACAATTTCGTCAACCAAATTTGAAGATGGCAAACTTCCGGTCAAAGAAGAAATGGAGTTTTTCCGATTACGCGATGAAAATGGAAACCTGTACTTTTTTACTGAAAATGACAGCATTTTAATGCAAAATGAATCTGAACTTTTTTTTGATGCCACTTATGCCCCTGTTGGTGGCGTAAAACAATTTTACCAATTATTTATTATTTCTATTAGACAAACTCTACCCACGGATGATCGCCCTATTATCCGAGCTTTGCCATGTGCGTATATTTTTATGGTTAACGCCACAACTCAAAATTACGAGACAATTTTTCAAAATTTGCGAAAAATTGTCTCGGCGGATGTTAAAACCCTCGAAAAAAAAATCAATTAAAAAAATCGACCACTCGGTCGAAAATTCGCTCCGGGAATTGTCCTTTAATTTTAACGAAAAAAATTTGGGCGATCAGTTGCGAGGATTAAAGCAACNATTCCCTTTTAGGGATTGGGAACAATATTCCCATATAATGGGATATTATATCACTGAAAATATTTCAAGGACCAATAATGTGTCGGAAGCGAATAACTCAGCATTAAATAAAAAATTTCGTGCACGAGTTAACTTTTCAACATCAATTTCACGAATTCACGCCCACCATGTTCAAAAAGTTCGTGAAGGTTTTGCTCTTAAACCAAACAGTCTTCTTGGTTTCACTGCAAAACCCTCGAAAAAAAAATCAATTAAAAAAATCGACCACTCGGTCGAAAATTCGCTCCGGGAATTGTCCTTTAATTTTAACGAAAAAAATTTGGGCGATCAGTTGCGAGGATTAAAGGAACACTCTTTAGCCCTTGGCGGTCTGCGCAGAACTTTCTATCTAGAAAATAGAATTTTGTTCGGCGACCAAACCAACCCTGACTTAACTGTTGGCTCAGAATTTTCGGACTCTGAGTAATTGTACAAAACTGTGAAAAAAAACAATAAACAAAGAAAAATTATTTAATGAAACGTAGCCAGCAATTGTGCTTAAAATCATTTTTTTCTCAAAAAAATTTTTTTTACAGAATTCGATTTGTTTTTCCGTCAGCAATACGCAAAAAATAATTTAAAGAGTTAAAAATAAGTCTATAAAGACAACAAGGGAAAAAACGAAAAATAAGCCTTAAAATAAAAATTCAAAAAAATTTTTTTTTTTAGATATTTAGAAACCTTGAATCACGACGAGTATGGGAAAAATAATCACAAGTCTTAGAAATTACTATTTCGTAAAATATAGCATGAAAGGGCGCGCGCCTAAACTCGCTCTCTTCTTTTTTTTGAGCGGGCTCGAAAAAACGGAGTCGAGACGAAGTAGCCCCATTCGGATAAAATATCGGAAAAGGTCTTTCTCCGAATTTTTGTTTTTGTATTTCCCCGAAATTGCGGCAATATAACCATATTCGTGTACCTTTTAAAGGGCATTCCTGATTTCAAAGCGAGCGGATCGGACAAATGGGATCACAATATAGATATTCCGTATATAACTCAATTCTGTTGGTCACATTTGGCTCACTATAATGTGACTCCTGCTGGCGAAATCATTTGGGTATGTTATTTATCTAAAAAACGACCGGTAGCATTAATTGGTCGTTTTTTAGATAAATTTTTAGATTCGTACTTTCAACAACGATTCCCGACCAAATGGTGTGGTCGCGAAAGTACTCATAAACGGGTTTTTTTCGCGCCAACAAATGGTCGCGAAAGTACCCCACTCCACATTCTGCAACTCTTTTTAACCAAAGTATTTTAGGAAAGTAAAGTCGGTCTCCAGCATTATGGGTTTTTGCCAGCGTTCATGATACTAATTTTGTGTTCTTTTATTGGAGTCGAGATCTACTGGTGGGTTGGAGATATCGAACGTGTTCCATCGACAATTGATTATTTCATCAATACTCTTGAAGAAGCATTCGAGGAGTTCTCCCGTGTTGTCTTAACCGAGAAAAACGCGCCAAAAACTAGAAGTTTAGGTGGGAATTTCAAAAGATTCCAAGCAAATTGTAAACAGTTTTTTATCTATAAAAGTAGCTATTTCAGATAAATAATTTCGTTCAAAATTCTAATTCTAATTCGACCTAGCATCAATTACGCGTCATAAAATTCCCAACTACCAAAAGCAAAACACCATTTATAACTAATGGGGGGTCACGATTCGATTACACTGTCACGTCCATACAAGCCGACAATACAGCCGAGGAGATGACATGTACCGGAAATATGCCCTTGATTTCAATGGACAGTGAGGTATAGGGTATGAAAAAAGACTTTGATTGCGTATTGGCAACAGATTTGAAAATTTCTCCTTGAGCCATAGTCTATGGCTCATAATCTACAGTATGGCCCATAGACTATATGTATGTAATGTGTCATATATTACACATAGTCAGGGATCTCTAGATGTGCATTTTAGATGTCTGAAAAACGTGCGAATCTAAAGATATATGCACATCTAGATAGATATGCACATTTAGAGAGACATGCACATTTAGAGACCCCTTACTGTATGTATACCTTTTTGTACGTTTACTTGTTTTTGAACATTTTCATACCCTGAAGAGGTATCCCTGACGCGAACGGATGTACAAGAAATTTACCACAATCAAAAAGTGGAACGTCGATTTCAAAACTTTGAATCATTTGTGCTGAGAATGGCCCGCTCACAATATTTAGTGAAAACGATATTTGCTCGTCGAATCNAGTCTATCAAGACAAATAGGGAAAAAACGAAAAATAAGCCTTAAAATAAAAATTCAAAAAAAAATTTTTTTTTACATATTTAGAAACCTTGAATCACGACGAGTATGGGAAAAATAATCACAAGTCTTAGAAATTACTATTTCGTAAAATATAGCATGAAAGGGCGCGCGCCTAAACTCGCTCTCTTCTTTTTTTTGAGCTGGCTCGAAAAAACGGAGTCGAGACGAAGTAGCCCCCCAGAGAGATATGCACAGTGAGCGAAACATGCACATCGAGAGACCCCTGACTGTATAATATAGTCTGTATATAATATACGCTGTGTCAAAAATTTTTTGAGGAAAACAAAATTTTAACTCTTAGGGGGAAGGAGTTTTTGGGAACCGGTGGGGGAAAATGCGTGTAAATAAACACGCACTTAAAAAATTCACATTAATTCGCAATAATTCAAAAAAAAAAACTGGTAAAGCCAAGTTGTAGAGCTCGTCAAACTACGTCGATCCGATTCAGAAATTGATTTGGTCCACCAGGGCCGCTAGAGAGCTGTTTGAAATCTCCAACCTACGCAAAAAATAACACCGTCAATCGAATTTTCTCGAAAAGTTGAGGGGGGCACCAATACCCGTTTTGCCTTACGGGGCCTCCATATGCCTTAAATCGACGAAAAACACACGTTGCGTGTCTATTTACACGCACTTCCCCCTGGGAGTTAAGGTCTATTAAAGTACCGTACTTTTACACAACCTAACTTTGGCAAAAAATTTACACAGTATTAACATAAAATGTCAACTTACGTGCACATTGACTGTTCTAATTAGTGCTTTATACAATTAGGGTATTAATACTACAAATTAAGACCCGGCTATGTGAACGTAATGGTGACAACAACTCAACTGGTGCCAGCGATTGCAAAAACAGTTCTATATGAACTTGGAAGCGTTTTTGACATTGATAACATTTATTCGGCGACAAAAATCGGAAAAGAATCGTGTTTTGAACGGATCATTCAAAGATATGGAAAAAACGTTACATACGTTTCCATTGGGGACGGGCGGGAAGAAGAAGTTGCCGCAAAACAGGTTAGTCGAAAATTGATTTTTTTAAAGAGTTACGTACGGAAATAGTAACAATGAAAGGCTTTCAAAATTTTGTCAAGATTTAAGTAGTCTGTGTTTGTATATTATCTTGCAAAATAATAGAATTAATAAATATTTCAGCATAATGTGCCATTCTGGCCAATATCAACACATAACGATTTGATGGCCCTGCACCAAGCGCTGGATCTTGAATATTTATAATTTATCCGTTTTGGAAGAATTAATTCTACTTTTTATGCCCTTTTATCAAGTATTTTCTTGTACAGTCCTTGATTCCATAAGGGACGCTTCCATAACGGCCGTTTATCCCATAACGGTCGCCTTTTTCCTCAAAAAACGGCCGTTTACCCCATAACGGCCACTTTTTTCGAGAACCATCCGTTATGAAATTAAGGACTGTACTTATATTGTACGACATTGCTTTACAATTGATTTTTACCAAGATGAATCGGGGCCTCAGTTTTCAAATAACTTTAGTCGTTTTTCTAATTTTATATCTGTATTCAAACAAGGATGGGCGCGCCGTTTTTGACACTGATTAGCCAATTACAGTTTTTTTTGAAATTACAATTTTTTTTCACGATAAGTTTGACGAAAATGGAAGATCGATCGATTCCCTTGTTAAACCTTTGAAGGAAAAAATGTTCGTCTAAAGGTCATTTGTATTTCATACTTTTTTTTGTAAATAATGCCTCTTTTATGCCCATTTATGACCATGTCTTTGCACATTTTATCTGACACATTTTTTTTTTGGCAAAGTTTACGTTTTTGGTACACACAAATAATCACGTAAATGGTTGAATTTTCAATGAAAATTATAAATTAATTTCGTATTTTATCCCTGTTCCTAGTGTAAAATTGTCGAAAATTCCGAAGTGCACTGTACAGTAGCAATATTAACTTCATCTGATTACTGTAAGTTTCAATGCTGTAGTTTCCTGCGAAATTCGGTGAATTTCTAACATACACTTTTACCACTTTACAATAAAATACCAATTCAATACGTATTTGTGTTTCTAAAACGGGTGTTGCAAAAAACAACATATTTCATAACAGTTATTTCATTTTTAGACGACGAACATAAGGGTCGTTTTCGGTTGTCAAAAAAGTGACCGTTTTGAGATAAACGGAATAAGCACCTCTTATAGAATTAATTTGGGAAAAATTTGTATCACAATTCACTTATAGGTGCATTTGGCACGTAACTAGTTGACAGTTCGGAGACGAGGTGACACTTTTTCGTAGTTTTTTGAGCAACAATGGGCAGAAGTAAGGCAAAAATGGGTAAAAGTGACGGAACGAAGTGACAGTTCGGAACGAGTTGACAGTTTTGGACGAAAATATCGGAAACGAAAGTGTCAACTCGTTACCACACCAACTGTATACAGAAAATATACAATGTACAGTCCTCACTCTCAAATTGATGACAATATTTCCAAAATAAGCCATTCTACAGTCCTTACTTTCAATACGGACGCACTCAATACGAACGATTGCTTCCAATACGGACGCTTTTTGTGAAACAATGTCCCGAAACAGTCGAAAAATTGACACTTTTTTTGACAATTGATCACAATACGGACGCTATTTTAAAGAATCAAAATCGACCCTATAGGAAGGAAGGACTGTAATACAAAAGTGTCCAAAAATCATTCCAAAATTGCATAAATGTATCGAGTTTCCAGAAATTAGGCCA